>VZUI01014690.1:0-42632 GCA_013401135.1 Cettia cetti | reverse complement strand
AGTATGGTAATGTAGTAGCTCTCATAGGTTGTATGTAGATTTTGTAGGTTTTGTATCTTGTACTGGTTGGTTGGTGTTAACCAGAATATTCAACACAGAAAGAGATAAAATGTAATGTAACAGGAAGCTCGGGCTCTGTTTTTGGGACGCTCTCTTTGGGACCACACTTCAGCCGGTGCTGGTCAGGCTGCCTCAGGACCAATAAGCCACATGTCCTAAAGAGCATCCCTGTCTCTGGAAATCTCTCATCGGGCCCGTTGCCTTTTCCTATAAGGTTTGTTTTCTGACAAAACAGATGACAGTTTTTGATGACATGTCTTACTGTGGAATTTCCAGTGTCTTGGAGGAAATTAGGACTCGGCATTGATGGATTATGGTAGAATTGGTATTCACATTCTTTATTAGACATTGACTTCATTCCTGCTAAAAATTATTTTGGCCTAATTAAGCTGGAGATAAAAAACCATATCCCTTTTTTAGAGTAAGATTCTGTGGATTTTGGCTCCTGCGAGTATTCTGCTATAGTTAGTGACATTGCTTACTACAGGTGGAAACACACCCATAGCTCAAACTGTGATCATGGAACAGCAGAGCTATTGTCTGCATAGTGCACACCCACACATACAAAAACACAAATATATATTTAAAGTAGCCATAGGAATTTTTGTCTGTGTTAAATAAACCAGAACAGTCCCCTGAAGCAACTAACTTTTAATAACACAAACCATTAAGATTACAAATTGTATTCTGAAGAATTCTCATTATATTAATTAATAATTTTATCATAACTTGTCTGGCACAGATTCTTGGTTCTTGACATTATTTAATATCTATCTTAGCCAATGATCTTAAATGCTATCTGTGTCAGTGATAATTTCTGACTCGGCAATGGTTCTAAAATGTGGTATACAAGAACTTTTGCTTTTTAAAAGTACATTATTCCTAGTGATTATTTATAAGCAAATACATATCAAAAATAATAAATTAAGCTTAGATACTGCAAAGTGTCCCATCACAGTGCAATTCTATTTTGATAACTTTCTAGAGGATGTTGTAAGCACCTTTTGACAATCTCTGAAAAGTTCTGTCCCAACAATTTGAATTTAAAAATATAGCTAAAAAAAATGTAAGCTTCTAATCTTCTCAATTTTTATAAGTGCATATAGAGTTCTACTGTGATTATTTAATAGAATTACTTTCACGTAAGGAGTATTCACAGATACAATATGTTTTGTACATGAATACTTACACGCATTCCTGTCAGGATTGTATTTTCAAAGAACCTGTTCCTTGCAAGACAGAAAACTTTCTCTATTGCAAAAAACTTTTTATGTATTTGCCATATCTGACACACTTTCACTCAGCTGTCAAGCCAAAGCATAAACACTGATTTTATCATTATATAAGGAAGGGTTGAAGTAACTGAAATTCAAGGTAAGCTCCCTTTATCCATTCAGAGCATTACCAGCTTTACTTTTCCAATTGCTTTTTAGGTGGGACTGTTTGAGATCCCTTTCTTTATTCTGCTAAGACTCTTTCCTCCACATAAGCTTAGAGATGGCTGCATTGAACTGTGACAAGGCTGGATAAGAACTGCAAGGTAAAGTTATCAGTTGGCAGAGTGAAAAATCATAAGTAAACCATCACATATCTAAATGTGTGTGTATTGGTAACTAACTCTTCAGTAGCTTTCTTCCACTGAAACAGCAGGGCTTAATACAACAGGAACTTTTGGTACTGGATAGAAAACTAACAAATTTTTCAAAATAGTTTCATTTTTTAAAACACTCCCCCTAATGCTTCCTCATGTTCAGTTTGGTGTCCACCAGTATCCCAGGCCTTTTCTGCCAATATGTTCTCCAGCCAGGTGGCTCCCAACATGTGCTGGAACATGGGGTTACTGCTCCTCTGATGTAGAAATTGACAATTTCTTTTGCTGTGCTTCATGAAGGCTTTGGCAGCCCCTTCATTTAGCCTGAGGTCCTTTTAGATCTTAGTACAATATGCTGGATTTTCAGTCACTTCACTCTGTTTAGTATCAACAGCAAGGTATCTACATTTTCTCTGTGGAGAACTTCTGGAAGGTACTTCCAGAGAGATTTATCTCACAAATAGAAATACTTGGAATGAGCTGTTATTCTCATGTTCATAATTGTTACCTCTATTGAATGTGTTGAAAGCAAATGACCAACTACTTGGTACTTACCAAGTGTTAAACTTCTATACACCTAAATATAAGATAAATCTATGTCTGGTGAATCAGCCTTTCTTTTGAAAGACTGTTTTGAATTAATATTTTCGGGTGTTCTCTATGATTCACTTTTTCTACAAGAGTGTTCTTTCCAGAAGTTTTAGATAGTTAAACAAGCTTTCAATAGCATACATGCACTGAAGACGAAGGTAAAACTTACAAGCTGTGGATCAGAATCTTATTTTTCAACTGTCTCCAATTTCACCTCAGGACCTTCAAACTTTCTACTTAATCAAATTCCCTTTCACCTGAAAGCCATTAACTTTTCTACTCTTTTCTTACCACTATGATCAAAAATTTAACCTCTTCCACTCTACTTTTGGTAGACTCTGGTAACTCATGAGATGCTATTCACATACAAATTCATTGCAGTTATCTTTCACAAAAGCAAGATACCCTGTGAGCTTATGTTTAGCTCTACTCAAGTGATCCAATGAAGACACATTGATACACACTAGAGAGGAATAATGGAATTAAAAAGAAATAGATTTCTTAAAATGTTCAGTACAGGTTTGCCTTAAAAGGTGTCAGTATTTAGGTACTGTCTCAACTCAAATCCAGGATACACAAAATCCAGAGGAATGAATACCAGCAGGAGAGGTCCATAAGCTCCTTTCTTTTAATTTTAAATGAATGTGATAGAAAAATCTTACAAATTTTCTAAGTGTTCTTACCCTCATACCTATTTAAACATAATGAAAATATTTAAATATAAAATATCTGAACCAGTGAACCAAATCACTATGAGATTGAGGCATTGATTTTTAAAAAAATTTAGTCTATTTCCACTGCATAAAATTCCAGAACTTTTGATGTAGCCATTTTGATTTAGAATTAAATTTGATGTCAAACAAAAATCCCAGATTGTTTTAGAAGAAAACTGTGAATGTACAAGAAATATGATAAATTAAATAGGTCAAAACAAAACAAAACCATTTCACAATATTCTCAGAGAGAGGTGTCAAACTCTGAAATCTACCCAAGATGTTTGAGTTTATGCTATTTACAGTATTAGGAATGGATTTCCATCCTTAGAACAATGCTGTCATCTTTCTTCTAAAACCACTTCACACATGCGCAGGCCTGAATGCCAGAAGGAATGAGTATGACCCGGAGGTTTCACTGATTGCATACCCTACTACACTGAATTTCAGAAATTTGTGCCACAAATTACAGAAATGACTTGTCATTTGCTAGTGCACTCAAAAGTCAAAGCAGACAAAATCTTTAATGCCTCTTTTTTTTGTTGTTGTTTGCTTGATAGCTACTTTTAAGATAAACATTTCCAGGGTTTTAAAGTATGGTAAATTATCCTCACAAGAAGAGATGGAAGTTAATGGTTGTATATAAAAAAAAAATCAACATATTACTGACCTGGAAAAAAATGCTAAATAGACTTTAGAGGCTGAGGAATTCAAAACAATAAACTGTACTGGCATGAGCTTTCCAACAGTTTAATAATAATCTGCTTCCTACTGATGTTGTTCAGTTTACCATTTTTCACTTAGATTATATCAAGCACTTTCAGGTTATGTATGTTCCAATAACCCTTTAAACTGGTGCCACGTCATTTTGTACCCAAAGATTATATGAAACTTGTTAGATATAGAATGAAAACAGCAGTTAAAAGCTGTTGTGGTCTAATAACTCTCTACACACTTCTAAAGCTTATATCAGGTTCAGATTTTGCTTACAAGCTATCCCAAATTTCATTAATCATTGGGTGGAAAATATGTGTAAATGGAATTAAATTAAATAGTCTCACAAACTCTAATTATTATGGGTGATTAATTTTCTATTCTAGACTCCATTAAGTGCCTTTACAGATATTCTTTCTACACATCCAGGTTTCTAATTTATTTCCCCTTTCGCCTTCATGTCCTAACAGTGCAGGGTCGTGCCAGGATACTCATTAGTTTTATGCTAGCAATTCTGCAAGGCAGCCTCAGAGGCATCAGCATCACCTCAGAAATCATTAATGGAACTGGTGCTGCAATCTAAAACTGACAAGCATAGAATAATCATTTAGGGGCTGAAACATGTTCTTCCATAAATGAGCATTTGGAGGAAAAAATAAAAATGCATGTGTTCCAATTATTCTCTGGAGACAAAAAGGTGATCTCAATAAATCAGATCCGGAGACATTTTTGTATGTATCTGCTTGCCATGTCTGAAAAATAGCATCAAATTTTTAGACCCATGATTTATTTTTTGCTGACAAAGTCCAGAAACATTGAATCACCATGTGGCAGCAAAGATGCTGGATCTGGTTCATAATCTGACACTATATTGGCTGGGCCTGATGACATTATTTGCATATTTGTTGTGATAGTTTTCATTTAAGTTGTCTGCTGCCTCAGTTACCAGAACTATTTATGAGGCAATTTTTCACAAGAACAACATGAGGAATTTGCATGGTCATATGCATGAAGATTCATCTGAAATAACTAGCATAGTTTTGAAGGACTTTGAATCATTAGGTACTGATCCCAATTGGGTTAGTGAGTCATTAGGGGGAAGCTCACAAAAGACAGATAAAAATATTTGGGAATAAAATGAGATGTCTCAGTTGGCTCAGTGACTTGGCCGCTCAGACTCCCCATTCTCTTTCTGACAGAAATAGCTAATGTTTTCCCTTGATCATTTACCGTAGACACTGATATCCTTCAAAACACCTTTCTCTTTCTCACTTTTTCTCCTCATAATTGCAACTCCACGGCTTTAGAATCATGTTTGCCTTCCTCAGTTTGGCTGAGGCATGAGAAGACAGCTACCCAATTCTCCATACCACATCTTGACTATAGCACAGCCACACCTTTATCAGTGATGATATAAACTGAAAAAAGAGTTTTTGAGACAATGGAGGGGAAACATGCCTTCACTAATCACCACTGAACACTGAATTCGCTGATAATCTGTCTGCCTGTAATGGTCAGGCATAGATTTCTTATCTCATTGAAAATAAGATGAGTAAACCAAGAGCTTTTGTGTTCAAAATGCTAATGGAAACAACATTAAATTCCACTGATTACAGCAGACTGTATATATTTTAATGAAGCATACTGAAAAAATAAAAAGGAATAAATTACTAAGTGCAAACTTGTCAAGATACAAATATCAGCTATCAGGGTCTTCATGTCAGCATTCACCTCATCTGTGTCTCTGCTGTGACCCAGATTTTCCTCTTAGTCAGGGGATGCAAGTCAGTGAATTCAATGTGGTTCACACTACCATATACCTCATCTAAAAGCAGATTTTTGGGCTGAACATTTGGGAAGACAAATTGCAATCTTGATGCTTTTTATCTGTCAGTTGATCCTGACAGGTCTGATGCTGTGCCTTAAAGTTCTAAGGCTTGATTTGCCTCCGTACAACTTGGTGTCCAGTGCCACTTGACACCATCTGAAGTACCTAGGCCATATTCTTGGAGTCTCTATGAGAAAACAGGTACAAAACCTATGGAAGAGCTAGGCTCCTTTCCAGGGAGTGACAAAAGGAGGTTAAGAACCCAAGGACAACTCAAATGTCAATGGATACCAATGTGAGGAAAAAAAATTACATCAACCAACATAATGTTAGGCAACATTACTTACAGTCCATGGCTGTGCTGGTTATGGTTCTCCTTGATCATAACTTTCTCTGTGCCTCAGTTCTCCATCTGAGACCTAACTTTAAACCAACTGGGTTTAAAGCAATACCTCATGAAGCAATAAAAACACTAAAAATCATCAGGCAGACACATCAGTGTGGGGTCAAGGAATATATAAAGATAGCTGGAGGAAGTATATGATCTAAATAAAATTGTATGTCCTGAGCTAAATAATGCATTACACAAAGGATTGATGGCAAATTTGAGCTCTCTGGGGTTTGGTTTTTTGTTTGAACTCTCTGCTTTGTTTCCTAAGAACTGCAATATATTTTCCCTTCTCTTTTCAAGATTCAGGTTGTCTCTAACATTGCTTTTAATGGCACTACATGCAGAGTAAAACAATTCAAAGAAATAAATGAGGCAGAACACTGGCTTCTAAGAAAAGAGTCATTATGAGGGCTGTTCTTTTGCTCAGGGTGGATCTCAGAGCTTCCTGTAAAATGTAAGATTACTATTCAAAATCCAAAGTTTCTAATAAAAAAGTCTCCTACTGCTCAGCTCCTCAGTTCCCATGAGAGATGCACATATGTCACTACTGAAACATAAGCTGATAGTACTGAGGCTAAGGTAAACTTTAAAAGCACAGCATCATACATTTTGTGAGGATCTTTTGTAACTCCATAAAAATGCCATCAGAAAATTGTTGCGTTTGGTGGCAGTTTGAAGATAGGTTCATTTTATCTAGGATACACAAGAAAACAGCTGGGTAAGCTGTCTTTATCAGACAAGACAGATAAAGGAAGGACTTCACTTAAGGAAAGAGTGAAAAAGGGGACTTTGTGACAAATTGATTTTCATCTCCAATTATGGCTCTTTAGAAAATGTATCTCTCACAAAGGATTCAAACAAGCCTACTAATGCAGGTAGCTATTGCCTTCTGGTAACTCTGTACTTTCATCTGTGCTTTCATTAGATGGCTTTAATACTAAAGTGGAACATACAAAAGTTTACAAATGTGCTGCTGTCAATGACATTTTAAGACCTGTATTGCAGCCCTCTCAAAACACAAGTATGATAACTATGCTACAGTGTTCTCTGAGAGGCCTTTTGAAGAAGCAAATTTGTATGGTTGCTGGAAAAATATGGCATCTTATTAGACTAAGTTGTTAAAATTCTAACAAAGAAAGTCTTCCAGGTAGTAAATTCCTGCAGTACACTGAAAGAAGAAAAAAAAAAGAAAAAAAAGAATTTCAGGTAACATGGGCTTTACCTTCCTGCCTCTGTATCTTTTTGTTGAGTGAACTATGCTAAACCATCTGCACAGCCATCATCAGCTCACACAGAAAAAAGGTGGAGAGGAATATTTTGGTAATGATACCAAAGAGAGGATTCTCATTTTCCTTTATATGCCACAGTGGATTTCAGAGTTATCCACAAGCACACCCATATCTTTATTTTGTCTCTTAAACTCCTATATCAGCATTATTAATTAAAAAAAGATTTACTATATTAAAATGCAAATTAAATGAACTTTGGCAGAGAATTCCTGCAGTACTTCTATCATTGCAAATAATAATTAGCTTATGAGCTGAAGTAGTGGTTTAGTAAAAATAAATAATGCTTTGATGGAGGGCTTTAATCTGACATGTCATATTCCACTTAAGGTGTAAGTGTAAATGACTTCAGTTTCACTTGAATGCTTTAGAAGCAGCATCCAGGCACAGATCTTGAAAATAATAGCTACACTCTTTATGAAGCAGCAGTAGAGTTTTAAGCTAAAAAATTCTATCTAAAGCAGTAAATAGCAGATAACAAACCTGTGACAATTAGCAGTAACTATGCAGAGTGCTAAGGTGCAATTCTCTCTTTCTAAGTAGGACACATAGCATGTTTCACTGGAATTAAGTAGAAGGAGCCTAAAATTGTTTCAACTCTTTGAACAAGATTTTCAATGGCTTTAATATGGCTTCCATTTGATTAAGGTAAAGGTGTCAAATGAAGCTTTCTGAATCTACAGAGATGGGTTGGAAAAAATCATTAACCTTTTTCTGCAGTTCTAGATGAGTCAGACTGGAGATACTGAAAACGGGATATCTGGGATATTTTGACAATTTAATTGAGGTTTGCTTCAGATTTTCAGTGGAGCAAGGGTTATTTGATTAAAATTTCTCTGTCTGGCAGTACTTTTTTTTTTTCAAAAAAATGAGGTAAAACTTCCCTCAGGATTAAAAGGATAATTGTATTATTCTCCTTCATCTGGTCCTTATCCAAACATACTTTAACCTGTCCAGGGGAACAATTACATGATTTTCTCACTTTTGGAATAGGCCCTTGTCCACAGTACTCTGTATGGTTTTATTGTTTACCAAAAAAGCAATGTTATTTGGCAGTTCTTCCCTTAAGCAGTCTGTGACCAGAGGTGAATTAATTTTCAACGCAAGTTTTTAAAAATATTGTTTCACTTTAAAGGATAAAACACATATCTATACCTCATCTATATTTTCTCAAAACAAACTCCACACTTCTTCTCTCCCTGGTTCACTCTCAGAATCAGTCTTAAAGGTACAGAACTCAATATACAGCACAAACAGAATGGACGATTGGGGATACAAGCATCATAAAGTCACCCTAGGACAGAGGTATAGATATAGACCAAGCAGGTCTGGAAGCTTCTTATATGAGAAAAACTGTGTTTATCTATATGATTAGATTTTTTTGAAGTATCCTTTTTTGTAAGTGCTGTAGTTCTTTAGTTCTGCTGGTTCCCTGCTGCTTGATTTTAAATGGGGGAAGAAGTTTCTGAGGTGGCAGATGGCAAAGAGGAAAACCTGCATCGTAGTAACTCAGCCATCGTCTCATTCCAGTCCAAAAGAATGTGCAAAGTCAAGACAAAGCTTGTCTTCACACTTTGCTTACCTTCCATGAAACTTAACCATCTTCACATGACAAGAATCCCAATAACTTGATACTGTATTCATAAATTATTATGGAGCAGACATACTCATATTGAGAATTATTAATGAGGCTGAATTGTTTTCATAGAAGATAACACAGTGAACATGAAGTTTTTCTCATACTATATTCCAGCCTTTCTGTCTGTCTTACAACTCATTCTATGCGCTCCACATTCTTTAAGTAATTTGCAATTACTTTTGAATTTTAGAACATTGTGTAGTGAGGAATTTAAAATCAAAGTTTTATTCTTTTCTCTCAGAAACTTATGATGCATCAAAAATTCATTCTTCTATCTTCTCAAATATATCAGTTTCTGAAAAACATTGGTCTTGAATGAAATTTCAGATTGAAAGTAGAAAAACAATCACTTCTTACCCTTGCCTGACATCTGAATAGGCACCTATCCCAAGGATTAGAATAAGGAAATTAAACATAAGAACTAGATGTTCAAGCCCTGTGAGACATTGTTGTTTATGTCACCCTGGATAAGAGCCTTAACCAATGCTCTAAAGCAGTTTTTGATATTCTTCCATAAGAAAATAAATCAAAAAACATGTAAAAAAAAGACAGTAAAAAAAATTGAGATGATGTTCAGATCAGTCACAAAATCAGGCAGAAAACCGCAAATCTTTCATTTTGCCACATGTTGATCTTTCTTTGAAAGAAATCACGTACTAATTTTGGAACTGAGGAGAATCCAGTATTTGAGCTTCCCTGTAGTGGAAAAACACAATTTCACAGCAAGATTTAGTTCCTTTCTAATATGTCATGCATACATTCACATTAAGTTTTGCTTAACAGTTTCCTTAATCTTACTGAAGAACTGTGTAAACTTTACTATGAGTTTACATTAGAAAACATTACTATATTTTGAGTATCTCACTAAGGAGACATGACCACAGATCTGAGGATTTTGTTGCAGTTAGTCTGACATGAGCTCCCATTCCAGATAGACTAAGTGGAGGGTTTAGGAACAAAGTCAAAATGAAGAAAAATGCCCTAATGGAAAAATCACCTGTCAGAAAAGCTCTGCCAAGGAATATTTATATTATGAGGCTTGATGATGCTGTTGTCCACAAGTTATAAGTATGAACAGCAGTATCTGTGAGCCAGAGATAGGAAAACCAGCAACGAAACAGAATCAGCACTTGGACAAAGAAATGTAAACCCACTTTTCTATGAAGAAAAAAGCTGTTTAAAATTGAAAAGACTGCTATCCCTTTGAGACTTGGAGACAAGCTTTCTCTTAGCACCACAAGCAAGTTTTCAGGCAGAGCCAGCTGGTTTGACAAAGACTCACTTCATCACTGTGTAGGCTGCTGCATGGAAAAGCCTGCCCTGACAGCAGAAGAATGAGGATAAGACTTTATTTGCAAAGTCTACCAGATTGTAGCCTTCTTTAGCTAAATCTGGACCTGTCATAAAGCAAAAGGGAACCCTACCAGAGACTTGTAGCTAGGATTCTATTCCTCATCAGTAACAGGAAAACATTGTTATAAGTATTATTGTTATGTTATTTATATCATGCTGTGCAAGCAGAAAAACACTGCAAATATTTTAAAAGTCACCACTGACCATAGACTAGTAGGTGTTTGAGGAAGCCAGTGAAAGAAGATGCTACTAATTCTTTTAGAATATATGATTTCTCATTTTAGACGGCCCAGTCCTTTAAATTGTAGTACTGACTACAATTGTAAAAGAGATATGTGTATTTAAAAGAGCTTGTGAAAGTATGAGCTTGCTTTGGGCAATGAGCACAAGAAGCATCTGTGCAAAATCTGTATCTGCAAAGAGTACCAAGATTTGGATAAATGTGGTATGATAAATGCTCATGCATAAATAAAGATCATATATGTGTCAGAGAGATACACATGATGAATTGCATTATATCTTTCTGAGTATTTCATGCAGATTCTGTTAATTAACTTTTCCCTCCATCACTTCCTTTCCCATTCCAAAAGCAGATCTTCACTGAAAAATGCCACAGAAAAATATCCTTATTTTTTGCCAGTAATCTGTAGAAGAATCCCACTTCTTCTGGGCAAGAGGTTGGAATTTCCTTGCAATGGGAACATTCAGCTCCCTGTGGGATTCTCAAAGTTTTAGAATATTTTTTCTATTTTTAAGTAATGTCTGTCACTTAGACTATCTCAGGACTTTTACAAAGCTTTTTAATGTAGTGGTTACTGCATTCTTGATATATAAAAAATAATCCCATTAACAAAAGCAAGTGCTTCATGTCTCCATACATCCATTTGATTTGCCAGTTAAAACCCTAACAGTCTCCAAAAACTTAAACATATGAATCCCTTCCGAGCTTGCCATACAACATTCAAAGACTCAGAAGCAACCCAATTCTTTTGCACATTCTGTGTTTACTATTATTATCAATTAATTAATTTGGGTTCTCAAAGCTCAATAATGGAAGTGATATCCTTGTCCTGTGGAGAACAAGTTTTTTCATACATTTACTGGTTTGTCATGTAAAACTGTACTTGAAGTTTCTTCACAAAAATGGCCTTGTACCAGTGTGCCATTCTCACACACTGGTACAAGGCCTTGAGAGCCCAGTGCACAGCACTGCAGGGCTTGTGCTCAAAACAGGAGAGGGAGAGAGGAGGAACAGTAGTGAAGGGGACAAAAAGACTCCTCCTGTCCCACACTATGGTGGACAGTAGAAGTTCAGGATTAATACCAGATGGGAACAGGGATTTGGATGAGAAGAAAAAACCTCCACTTGTTCCTTCAAGTGGGTTCATATAGCCTGTGAACAACTAGAGTAGCAGAGGATCTGATCATTAGTATCTCAGAAATAAATAGCATATTCAAACAAAGGAAAAAAAGTCCCTTAGCTGTTTACCTCACTGGTTTTTCCTATTCTTTCCCAAAAAGTACTCACTTGTTTTCACTTAAACAACTGGGTGTTGAAAACCAGAAGGAATACTATGCAGCATGAAAATAAATATCCTAGCCTTCTGATGTACATGGAAAGAATAACATAGCAAAAACATGATCAATAAGTCAATGAGGAGCAGAAAGTGAAGAGGGTTATAATAAGGCTGAATTTCAGCAAAAAAATTTGATAACCAGCATCAAGTATGTCTGATGCAGATGTGGCAAATTATGGCAAGTTAATGAGTTTTACAATACATACTATAAATCTCTATATCATTGAACAGGGAAACTGCCACAGACAAACAGAGGGCAAAGCATTTACATGCCTCTGACCCTCTGTAATTTCACAGGAAAAAAAAATAACAAAAAAAAAAAAAAAAAAGAAAAGGAAAATGGAAACAAAAACTCCATCCCCAGTGTGGAGTTTTCAAACAGTGGTAAAGTCAGTAGAAACATACTTTCCATACTATAAGAAATACAAATAGAGCTCAATTTTTGACTCTTGATTTTACAATTAGCTTCAAAATCTTATGTTGCATTTTGCTTTCATCTGTTTTTTAATTTGAAAATCTCATCTGGTCAGATCCAGAAAAAATTGTTAAACACATTAAATACTACTACCATTTAAATAGCATGGATATAATTGTCTGGGTTTATTTTGCTAAAATTATGTTTAAAGAAGATCTTAGTGTGATATAAGGTCTCTCTATTATACCTGCTAAAGGTAATAACACTGTTGAGGCTAGATAAAAAACAGAACACTAACCAAAATTGTCAAGAAATAAGAAGGAACAATTGAATCACTACAGCTTTCTTTACTTCAGTATTAATATCATCCAAAATGTACATATTTAAGATATGTACAAGTTAGTTAAAGCCTTAAATGTTTCAGCTATTCAAAGTACTGACCAAGCCTTATTTTGCAAATGTACAAAATATTCCTAGATAAACTCTTTTATCTGTTTAAAGAGGAGAACTGTAAATGCCATTTATTCATTTAATGTCAATCACTAAATAAACTGGAAAAAATATATAAACATAAAAGTATGTAAATATGTCCAAGTGAATCACTTGTAATTAGCTGCAAATTAGCCATTCAGAGTCAATTCATGGGGAAGCAGTATTTATAGAAGTTGCAGGACATGGGGTTATGTAGTCACTTGATTGCTACTCTTATAAAAAAGTCCTGATAATTGTGGTTCCAGAGTGCCCACTAAAAATATATATATCCATTAACCAAATGCAGTTTAAGAAATTATTTTCAATAGCAACCATAGCTTGAAAAAACTCACACCCAAAATATTTGAGTAGAAGAGGTAAAGAGGAAAAGAAACTATGGAAATGGAATGAGCTGCTGGACAAGGAACCAGCTGCAGTGTTGGGAATTTTGGCCATGATTTAGTAACACCATTGTGGTGGGAATTGTATTCAATTGTTTGAATGTTAAAACTGCTTGAAAAGTCGCAATCAATTAATAAATAAGGTTTCATAAAGGGTTGATGGGCTGCTAATGAAGAATTTTTGTAATTTGCTATTTGTATTTCATGCAAATACGTGTTTTGGGATGGGGTTCTTTGGGGATTTATATGGGGACCAAAGCTCTAATGGGTGTTTAAAGGACAAATGAGGCCTTTGATTTTTTTGGGGGGGAGAGGATTTAGCAGATGATAAATGAGCCTATAAAATTTAAAGCATTTAAAATCTTTTCCTGTCATCTTTGAATCAGCTGGAGAATTACGTTCATCTGGCTCAACACATGGACCTTAGATTTAAAAATAACCATATTCCTTCCTGAGTGAGGCAGTGAGCAGGATAAAAGCCAGATGTACTGGTTGTCTGAGATACTTAAAATTCATTTTTTTCTTGACACATTCACATAAGGCAAGTAAATGTGTGATTCACGTTGTGAAAGCTGTGGTTAGAGCCTGATTCTGGCCGGGAGGTTGAGAGAATTTCTGTTTCCAATATCCCCCATGCAGCAGAGCAACATGCTTTTTCACATCCCTGGAATGAGTGCTCTTAGCAGCTACTTGTCACAGAACCACTTGTACAAGGAAAGTGCCATGGACAAAGGAAGTAACTGGGTTTGAGGGTCACTAGACTCTGCTTATTCATCAAAATAGGGGATTTTCATAGAGATAAGTCACTTTTGATTAAATTCTCAAAATTTCTCTGATTACTTGCCAATTCACCTTTGTTGAGGCTGCTTTCTGACAGCTGGTCTACCAGATTTTCACCCGTTCAGAAGCCATAGCTCCTTGAGAGCTCAGCAGTAATTTATCCACTTACAGAGGGAATCCAAAATCTTCAGTTTTCCAGCCAAATGAGTCTAAAAGAGAAAGTAAAAATAAAACAAAATGTTGCTGATAAAGAAATTAATTTTTAAAGTTCCACTTTATTCCTAATCCCTTGCCTACTAATCTTTTATCTGTGAAATACCAAGTGCATTGATCTCTTTTTCCTTTTACTGAATTTTGGCACCAAAGGGGGAAGAAAACATGATATTTCATTGCACGGTTTTAATATTTTTCCTGGAAATGAAATTTTTAAGTGCAAGTGTCCAAATTAGGAATATTATTTAGTTCTTAGAAAAGCCTGAAATTCAGGGACCCAATCATATCACAGTCATCTGGGGCTCAAAGCCTTTTCAAGATATCTGGAAGCCATAGATTCAAATGCTTGTAACCAATTAGGAAGGCCATAGGAGTAAAGGGCAACAGTATGTGAGTGCTGTCATCATCGGATCAGTGAACATAATCAAGTTATCTTCCATCTCAGTCAAAGGTGTATCACAGTGAAGAAATTAAATCAAGATTTTAGGTCTGAAAACGGAAAACAGTATGATCAGTTGAGATAATGTTTCTCTGTGCTACTGGATGTACTTGGAAGAAGATATTTATGCCCTTCTCCCAGCTCAGGGCATTTACATATTTTGCCAAATGTACGTGTGCTTTGAAAATGCATAAACAATCCTCATCGTAAAAAACAGAATTCAGATTCTCCTTCTCCTTGCTGTGTGCCCTAAACAAAAGACAGGAACATTTTACTCTCTATTTCTGATGTCCAGTTTTTGGTGTTGGAGCAGAGGTGAGGCTATATGCTGGGGTAGCTTCAAAGGAACAAATTTTGGTTCTTTTATGCCAAAGAATAATAACTAATCAATTCCATGTTGTTGTTTTACAACATTATTGTGGAAGCTGAAGAAATGCAACTTTCAGTCTTCTAAATATTGATGGGAAAACTGAACTCTGCTACTCTGGAGCCTGTGCAAATTTCTAGAATCCCTTCTCAGAAAGATGTATCAGTATTAACACCATTTTAAAACAGAAGCTGCTAACAAGTTTTAGGTTTCTCCTTACAGTTTTGTTTGTAAATTCAGAAATTGATCAGAACCTTGTTCATAAAGTACCTATGATATCAAGTTGCTATAAAGGCAAATGCTTTGTTTATTTCACTTTGAAGCACAAGCTACAACACCAGTCTCTGTGCTGGTACAGTTAATGTGCTTCTGTATGTGAAAGCAAAGTAAATGAAAATAGGTCTCTCTTTTACCTCCTGATTAAAAAGACTAAAAAAGTAGTGGACATAAGAAACTTAGGATCCTCCAGTAATAAACAGCAAGTGTGCAGAAGGCTCTGACCCTTAAATGCCATTTCAGCCCCATTATGTGCAATTGTCCAGTTTTTGGTTGATGTTAGCTATGGGCACTTTTAAAATTGAATTTTATGTGTCAGATATTGTCCTGCTGTATTCAAGCACTGTCTAATTCAGTACTTTATGAGTTCTTATTGGAATGCACGTCTTCTACTGGAATGAAAATAAATATTTCATTATGTTACTTATTTTTGTTATTAACATTATTGCTACTGCTACTATTGCTATCTTTTTTCCTAGATTCTTTCTTGCTTTGAAATCACAGCAAATGAAACTTTATTTTGAAACTGCTTAGAGCTGATGTGTTTGTTAATCTCAAACAGGTTTATCCTAAAGAAGTGTCTTTCTTCTTGACATTAGACAGAGATATGTAAATTAATGAAAGATAAGTCAGAAGAATGTTTGGAGGCAGTGACAGTTTCAAATTTGAAATGATCTTTTTCATCCTATATTATATCTGATTTTACAGTCCAAAATTACACAGATATCTTGTATAAATGCACACATTTTAGTACAAACTTTCATATATACTCTATGTCTCTTCAAAGATAAACATATACTCCAAATTATTGACACAATACACAGATTATATGAGAAGGTAGTAAAGCATACAGAAACAAATGCAGTGACAAATGTACTGCATAACATCAAAACATTTGCTATACTGAATAAACTAAACCTATAAGTTATACTAGCAGCCTGAATTACAATTTTTGCAAACTGCTAAAATGAACTGTAATATGTCAGGAAAAATAATTTTCCATTGGGACTTTTGCCAATGGTCTTCATGAGTGAAATCTTGACTCCTCTGAATTCAAGAGAGAAGCTCATCACAGGGCTATGATACTTCATAACAGAAGAGGATCTGGGTACCAGGGCTGTGAGTGACTTCTAAATGATCCATCACCTCAGTGCTGTTCACATTGTTCTTTGGAAAGGAACTGAAAGAGCCTTTGAGCATCTTTCTTCTTTAAGAGGAAATATTTAAGTCAACAGGGCTGAGAAAAGAAATTCTTATTTAGATATACAGCAGCAATCCCACTACTGATGAAAGTAAGCTATTGAGATGAGAAATCATACAACAGATGTAATTTTATGAAGTACTATATAGTAGCTACCATCACAGGCAAACAAATAAGCCTATAAAGGGATTCTGTGGCACCAAGAAGAATATTTTTTCATGAAGTTTTCCAATTTTGGGTTAGCAATCTGTGTCCTTCTGTGCAGTTTAGAGTGGAATTCACATATCTGATTTCTTTCCTAGGTCTCCAAAAATAAAAATTGCCCCTCGTTCCCAAGAGAAACACTAAATGCAGTTGAAATGCTTGGATCTGCTCTTAAAACAGGATCTGGTTTAACAGGGAGAAACTATACAGAGAGTAAGGGGTAATATCACTTAATTCAACACTGATTCTGTTTTATGCAGAGATCATGAGTGTAATAAACCTTGTCTTGAATTTTAAGACTTTCTATTTTCTATGCAGACCACCAAGGTGATAAATTATACAGATTTCTGCAAAGACAATAAGGAAAGAACTCTGCATGTTTTTAACATATAAGGAGGAGCTCAAGATTCTTTTTGCACCCTCATTTGCAGGTATGTTGTCTAACCTTCACTAAATTTAACCACACACTATCTCACCTCCATTGCACTTGCAGTCACTTTGAATATGCATCTTATTTTGTTTCAGTTGCCACTTGTGTAGTAGGTTTCTACTTAGCACTGTTATTTGTTTGAAAAGTACACTGCAACCCATACAGTGGCAAAATCTTTTGGGTTTTTTCTGGTTTGGTCCTAGTTGGCTCTGTGGTAGTCAAAAGATTCGATTCTCCAGTAAGAAAACAATTCTTAATTACATTCGATTTTTAACTGTTATGGGTTCATGTTCCTCTTCTGAGAATAAAATACATACAGACACATATTTTGTGAGTTTTAAACACAAATTTTCACAGACGTTTATATCAAATTGCCGAAGCAAGGCTGGCATGATTCTCTTTTTCCAATAATTTCCATTTTTAAATATTATCATGAACTTTACCAAATTGATCTTTTAATCTCCTCATTAAAAGCATAATGAAGAAGGAATACAGGCTTAAGAAACAAAGTCCTTAATAAGATCTCCAGCTATAGGAACTTTAAGCACACTTTTAAATGGTGCAATGTTTACAATGCATAGAGAAGGATCTTTTATTTTTTTCCTTAAGACCCTTCATTTCTTTTTAAGTGCTGTCTCTGCTGCTTTTAGAATAGGGTAGCTGCCTATGAGTCTGTGATTTCCTCCTGTGGAGCTTTACAAGCTGTTGACATTCTCCTGTAGTGAATTGTGGTTGGTTATTCGACACCTCTTTGGTAAACCTTAAGATGCAAAAAAACCCCTGTAGTGCTCATGTGGTTTTGGATAGAAGTTGTTCTGGACATGCAATTACTTCAAATAACTGTTGTCTGCTACTAGGAAGCATTCCTTATCTCTTTCAGCATGGCTGGATAAATTGCACTAGAGTAGTCAAGGGCTGGTTTTGTCCTTGCAAAGATACGTGCTCTTGCTGTTACACCAGCTCCTCATCTGCCTCTCCATCCCTTTATTAAATCTGGGCTAGCAGCAATAGGCTCTTACTAGAGCTGTCATTTGACATTTTCTATTTTCTGGGGAGATCTTCAAGTGATTCACCTTAGTAACACAGAAGAATTTCTCATCCTGAATTCCCACAGCAAGCATCCTTGCTCACTCAAGAGCAGACACTTGATCATGGGTCTGCAACAGCAGCTGTTCTATAATTAATCCTAGGTTCAGCTGATTCCTAATTAATAATTAATGTTGTGTTCAGCAGTTTACTTATAGCAAGGATTCAATCATTTAGTTTTGTACAAGGAATGCAATCTGTCTTTCTTACATTTTGAGTGTTTAATCCATGAATAAATAAAAAATCATGTATTTTCAAGTAACTGTTGTTTATGTTGGGAGTTAGGAACACTCAAACCAATCATTTTTAAAATAACAATTTTCTACAATATCACTTCTTTTCTTTTTAGAAATGGTCAGTTTTTACAATTTATCAGTTAAAATTCCAAAACAGATACCATTCATTAAAGTTCATATAAAAATAGCACTTATTATTTTTAACTCTGCTTATTCTGTTAATGAATTTTTGATCTTGCTCTCCTTATGTCTTCCCTTAATTCACACTGATGTCAATTTATAGTGCGTTTCAATATCCTTGTTTCTGTCAAATGGATTGATGGTTTTCATAAATACGCCTCTCTACCAAAGCCCATCTGGACAAGAGGCAGAATCTCCAGTAAAGGTGGTCACTAGAGAATTGGAGAGTTTGATTAATGTATGAGAGGATTTTCATTCCTAATTCAGAGGTTCTAGATTCGTTGATTTTTTCCATAGAGAAAGAAAGATAACAGTAGCAAATAGGAAACAAAATGAAAGCAACACCCCTAATCACTGTTCAGATATCTGTTTCTAAGGAAAGGCGTAATCCCTGTATTTCAAGGTCACATTATTTTGATGTTAGAGTAGTCCATTATCAATCACCCAAGGACTTCCCTGTATATATTTGTCTAACCCACATCTGCTTGAATAAATGAATCTGTGAATCTCATCCTGCCTTTAAGCAGATGAGAGGAAAGGAGCTCTGATCTCCTTTTTGTAAATTAAATGTGACCTCTGGGCTCCTGGTAAGGTGTCAATGCAACCTTCAGCTAGCAAATATTGGAGACCTGATCTAATACCTATATTTTTTTGAGGCTGTTGCATGTTTATAATGTATTTATTTGTGACATTCAATTCACTCAGCTTTCTGAAATCAATAAAATAATCCTTGTTGGAGACCTCTGGATAGAGAATATAATTCCTTCTGGCTCATAAAGGGAAATGTTGTCATTAGCAGGGTTATGGATTCTTAGCTTTCTTCATTCGGTCAGTGGCACAAGCAGTTCCCTAGAGAAACTTAGTTTTCACTTACAGAAATAGGAGTGTTCCCTAAAGAATTTCTGCAGATAACTTGTATGGGGAAAGGCTGATGTCTCTCCCAATATTGCCATGAAGAATGGTCTTAAGAGATGTATTTCACATGAACTTGCTTTTATTTAAACTGGAGCACATGGACATAGCAATGAAAAATTGCATTTTAAGGGAAATTACTAGACATTTATGACTTCATGCTATTTTATGTTTATATATTTAAAAGCTTTTAAAAATATATATCAAAACATTTTTCAAATAAAGGCTCCCTAATGTGTCAAAAAATAAAGATGTCATTTTCAACCTGCACATTTTCTAAATTTTGTACTAAATCTTTCTGAGCTTATTGTGTGATAGCATTACTAGCCATGGATCCCATGTGCTAACTAATTATAGTGTGGCTGTGGGCTGAGAAGTGTCCTGGCATGATGCAGATAGAACGGCTTTCTCACTATTCTTTCTGAAGTATTTGCTTCATCTCTCACTCTGGTTACATTATACCATCTGCTTTCAGTTCTTTCCAATCTTGCTTGATAGAGGATAGGGGTATAGCCACTTTTGGAAGAAGGAAAATGTCAACCCCCAAATCTTTCCTGTGTTAAAAAAACCCCACACCAAAAGCCCAGATCAGTGAGGGCAAACAGTCCCCTAATGTATAACAGCTTGTGCATGAGTGCATCCATGCACATGGGGCCTGGGGTTTTTTGACAACAGTACTTACCAATGTTCTTTTTTGTATCCATTAATACTTCCAAAAAACTTTTGGAAAATCTCCATTGCAACCATATAATTTTTTTCTCATTCTTCTATATCCATAGTGGAAATTACATATTAGTTTGAATCAGATATATACTACACATATTTTTTTTATGAAGTGTACACCATATAAAGTTATAAGCATCCATGCTTTAACTTGTTCAGCAGTTATTTTATCAGTATGGTTAAGTGACTTTAAGTGTAATAATTCAGAACCCTGAAAAAAATCTGGTCTTAATACTATTGCTTGCAGAAAAGAATGGATGTTATTTTCAAGCACTTACTGTAAATTCGGTATGCTGGGGTTTCTGTCTCAGCTTCAGGAAAATTATTGCATTTATCCCACATAATATGAGTTGTATAGTTCATATTGTGGTAATCTGCCAGTGGTTAGAATGAAAATGAATATATACAGGCACTTCCCAACAGTAGACAGATTGTGGGAAAAACCAAAACAAACCATAGAGTGCATCTAGAGTAATTTTTTTTTTGTACTATATATGAATTGCTTTATCTGTTCTCTCCCTATAGCTTTCTGAGATGAGTTTTAACAGTTTTAAGAAAAAACTTTGAATTCTGATTTTGAAATGTAATATGTCTGCAGTGTTCAAACATGCTTCCAATCCCAGATAGGAAAGGGGATGAGGATAATTCTGTGAATCTGAAATGAAGGAGCATCTCTCTATGAGCCTCTGTCAGTTCTTTGATGCCAGTTGAAGCTGGGTGTTTAGAACAAGTCTGGTTCAGAGAGATAACAGTCTGACATGTGACAAAATGAGGAGAAAAAACTCAAAAGTTGGTGAAATCAAGTTTTGCTAATAAATTAGTATTACCAGATAGGATCACCACTGTAGGCAGCTAAACAGGTACATACAATGTATTTTATAGAACCTGAGAGGACTTTGTCCCTCTCAATTCTTTAGGCATTTGAATCCAAGGGTCATGTTGTATTCACATATTGCAATTGAATTATCTCAGACTCACCATAGAATAGAAGTTGTATATAGCTATCAGGGAAACACTTTGCCACGTATCAGCTATTCTGTTAGCATTGCCTCAGCTCACTTAGCAAGTGAATGTAATGTAATTCAAGCTAACTTAACCTAAAATTATTATTCTCAATAGAAGCAAAATGTATTTAATTGTCATTAACAAGGGAAATTTAAAATATGTTTTGGGCTTTATAAATTTAGAAGGTATAGGTTGCCTTCAACTCAGATTTGCCTTTTACCCATGCAAATATGACTGCATTTGTACATTATAAAATATATTATTATTTTTTTCTCAGACTACTTAAAGAGAATTGTTTCCAAAATAATACCAGTGCTTAATGCAGAATTCTGTGAGATGTTTTAGCCTCTTCAAAGGAAGGGAAAGGTCACAGAAATTTACTGCACTATAAATGCAATGATCTCTCCATATGCAGCTTCTCTGCAGCGAAATAAAGAATAGTGCTAGCTGAATTTTCTCCATTGTAATTTTACTTTTCTTACTCTGAAAATCATTGCCAATGGCAAGGGAAGCTATTTAGGTGCTTAGAGAGTGTCTTGTATTTATTTTGCTTATAGAATCATAGAATACTTTGGATGGGAGGGTGAGTTCTTGACATGAACACATAACGTTTAATGTTGATTTTTCATGTTAATTGCTTGAATATCAGCATCCTTGCAAATTTTTACCATTTACATGAAGTGGATGAATCTCTCTTTTTACAACAGCTTGCATTGGTTTGTAAAGCAGTTAAATAGTAGAAATATTATCTATGTGCCATTGAAACACACTAAGACTATCTGGAAAATGTCTGTAAAATGCATTTCCTTCAAAAGTACAGTTAGGACGATTTTTCTGGGAATTTACTAATAGTATTTTTCATTATGAAGTATGAAATTAAATACCTATCAGGTAGAAGATCTACTTTAAGCAGAAAACTATCATATATAAATTTCCTGATTTTAATTTGTTGCATCTCAGTATGCCACTTCTGTGTGTACTGTCACAGAATACATTCAGCCCAAACTTCTTGTATTGTTTTAATATGGGTTTGGATTTAGTTAAAGCACACAGATAGCCATCTCAGCTGGTACAGATGCAACTGCTTTGCTTTGTTAGAAACTGAATTACTCCTTGCTCATTTTAAAATTCTAGAGAGTTTTGCACTATTCCCACGCTTTTAACTTAGACCGATTAATTCACATTTAGGTACCACCAACATTTATACTCCATGCAGAGCCCCACGTATAAATTCTCCAAATCCCCTTTTCCTGCAGTAATTTTTGCACATATTTAAGGGAGTTTAAGCAGTGGAGGAGTACACCAAGGGGACCCTGCTGACCTGTGCCAGAGCACTCAAGCATGCTTAAAATTGCCTTTGAATTTGAAAGCCCACCCAGGTCCTGCGCTCAAGAATGAGGGCTGTGCAGAGAGGAAATCCTACTACTTCCTCTAAATTGCCTCTGAAAAATTATTAAATTCCTTGATTTATAAAAGCAGATTTTTTTAAAAAAAACTGTGCATTTCCTTCCTGCTTTTTTCTTTTCTCAGCCAGTTTTATTCTGAAGTAAAACAGAAACAACCTTTTCTGAGTGTTTGCTAGTTAATTGCAGGGCAAGCATATGTTCAGCTTGCTCAGTTTGAATCCCATCTACCAGGGGACAACACCACTGGGCTGGGGCATCTGTAGCAGCCTCCACCCCTTCATGTTCACCACTCTGCCACCAGCAGCACATGGCAATGCTCAGTAATTCTGCCCTCTCCCATAAGCTGGGTGTCATGCTGCTGCTGATTTATTTGGAGCCATTGCCTCAGAGTGCAACAGCACTCCTGTTGTTCCCTCAGAAATCTTCAAGGTCGATGTGAGTCGAGGGCAGACGAGCCATTTTGAAACGGTGTGGCATAACAAATGGAAGTGTCCCATTTCAGCAAGTCGGCATGAAGTTTATTCCTGTCATTGGTGTCACCAAATCAAATTTACTCGCAAAAGTCAAAGCTATCAAAGCCTCCTTCGTTTCCTTGCTTATAATTCAGGAACTACAGAGCCATCTACTGGTGCTTTTTATACCTTTAGATACAACTTTAAGGCATTTGGGAACAGGATAAACGAGTCCTGAATCTATAAGAATGTTCATTCAAATGAAACTGGTGAATTTTGCCTATGTGATTGCAACTTAAGGGTGAAAAATTAGGTCAATGGGGCAACCGTGCTTCACCTGTGAAAATTCATAACAATAATTAGCAAACTGATAAATTAGAGTGAGTCATAACATTGAAATAGTAAAGCTTCAGTGGAGACTCAAAGGGATTCAAAATCCACTGTATGTGTGTTTGTGTATGGTGACTGCTAATTACAGATATTCTTATTAGGATAAATAGCTTTAAAATTAAAATGTGGTAAGTATAGACTCTTTGACAACCAGTTCTGCTAGTTCAGCTAATCCTTACTGAAACAAAAATAATAAAACTTGAGGGTCTTCAGTAGAAGATTGGCTCTTTTTTTAGGCACGAAAATAAGGTAATCTACACATTGATTAAGTTTCCACCAATAACCAGCTTCACACCCTTGAATAAGCACCACTGCAATTTCACTGTTGCTTTTCTGTGCCTATTGCAGAGCTGTGTTTTGGTAGGTCTGATTGAAACGCCACATTCAGGGGGCAGGGTCTGTTCAGTGAAAGATCTACCTATATTTGTGAAGTTTAACATTAGGGTGACTAGTTATGACCACTGTGAGGGACTTCTAGCTCAAGGCACCAGTGAAGCAGCTTGCTCCGATCACTTTCTCCTCTGGAGAGCGTCTGCAAATCCCTCCTACTAAGGATACCAAAATAGGGAATGCAGCTGAGGAAACTGGAGGTATTTCTGAAGCCAGTCCTTTTCTGTCCTTTAGATAAATCTACAGCAGTATATAAAACGAGTTGAGGATAATTTCTCATTTGAGACCGAGTGGCACAGACAAGCTCACAGACACAATGCACTTTCTAAAGCAGAGCATTCAAATATATATTACAAACAGCTTATCACTGGACCTTCTTTCAGACCCATTTACTATCAAAGCCCTAAGGTATTGTGAAATACATATATATTTTTTTCTCAGTTCAGACCTGAAATCATGTATGGTCTATACAGTAACCAGTGAGCATTCCCTGATCTCTGTCGTGAGGGTGCATGGAGGGGTTTGAGGGGTCAAAGTCATAGTCCTGAATGACTATAGGACATGAGAATCAAACTGGCCTGTCCTTGGTTTTTCTGCATGTGGAGAGTATCCTTGGCATTTGCTGTGGTTTGACCCAAACCTGCATATTGCTCTCAGCAGAATGAGCAGGGATGAGCAAAAAATCTGCTTTTGGGAGCTTGGTGTCTGTTAAGCAGTTCTGAGGATCATGGATCAGTGTTTAGATATATGATATGTGGGGGTTTTTGTTTTGTTATTGTGGGCAGGCAGAATTGCTGGAGCAAAAGTAGGTCAGACATCAGTTGTAAATGACAAGGAAAGAAATGAACTATAGAATTGAGCATATAAGTAATTTGACAGAGAGTGAGTGAAAAAATGTAATGAAAGATGAGGAAAAGAAATTAAGAAAAAAAGTAACTGCCAATTATAAGACTGGAAAGAACATAATAAGGGGACTTACACAGATATAAATGAGGAAGGAAAAAGACATAGGGGAAGACAAGAACTGACAGAGGAAACAGAAGGGGCCTAACTAAACTCAGCGTAGAGATCTCTAGTCAAGCATGTGCTTTCAAGGCATTTTCCTAATTCCTATGCTCTTTCATAATTATAAGCTCTAATACTTACTAGAACAGAGATATTTGTTTCATTTATCAGTAGACCTCAAAAGGTTTTTCCTACCTTCAGGACAAATATTCTCAAAAGCAAATCATGGCACATTAGCTATGTGGGAAATAATAGCTTTGTCTTTTCTTTCTACAAGTGCTTTTGCAACAAAGCTCTTCATCGTGCCAATGCAAAAGTAATCCATCTATTGGCAAAATATTTACGCATTTGTTTATTTTAGACACAGACGTAAGAAGTTTCATGTTGAGGAGTTCCATTCCAGCTATGTGTTTTATTTAAAGCTGTACCCATGCATTTCCTTGAATGGAACCTTTAGGTGTGCACTTGGCTATCTGTAAGTTAGTCCCTGTATCTCTGAATACAAAATCTACCACATTATATAACCAGAGAGTGGTTGAAGAATCAGTCACATCAGAAATTTGGCTAATTCTGGAAGGTCCAATTAACATCATGCAGCTTCCACTCAGATTAGAGAGGGCTGGACAACCGCCTTGTCAGAGACCATCTGTGCTCAGCTAATGCTCCTTCAACTGCTCTGTGCTGCAAGCACTGGCAACCAAGGGCTAGGGAGAAGGTGGGACTGCACCGGAGAGTCACCAGTCCCTTTTTTATATCTCACTTCACCCACTCTGTGTTCTCTAATGTCAGAAGACACATCTACAGAGATGCCAGGTTCTTCCACACACAGTCTCCATCAACACCTTACCTGCTGACTTCTTTCCCATGGGAGATGTAGGTGAAGCACTCTCCTACTTGAACACAATAGATTTCAAAGAGTTTAGCACTGATTTCACCTTTTGTGTAGATTCCAAAACATACGTAAAATTACAATTTAAAAAAATTGAATTGTCTTGAGCTTTTCACTCTTTTATACTTCTCTTTTTAAAATCTGGATTTTCTGGATTTTATTAGACAAATTGATCTGAAAACTACAAGGACCATATGTGCTTCCTGAGGCTGCTAAAGAACTACTACTATGTGCCACTAGAGTCAAAAGGCTCTCTAAGGGGGTTTATCTTCACACTATTTTACACTTTAAATGTTCGAGAATGTGTGGTGAAGTGTTATTGGATTTGCTAAATATACCCATATGCTGATATCTGCAACACAGTAAAACACATCCATGTTCTTTATTGCTGTTGACAGAGCATAGTATATAATTAAAAGAGAAAGAAAAAAAAACCCAGAAGAGGAATAGAGCCCCATCTTAAAGACTTTTTAAATGAACCATTTAGGTCTTTGTAGATGAGTTTAACAGAAACTATTTATTTGTTCTTATAATAAAATTCAAACCTACAAAATAATTTCTTGGGTGAGATTCCAGTATTTTCTTTATACAATAATAAGTGACTTTTATTTAATTGTACTACAGTAGCGCTGAAAAGCATGAGCAGAGAAAATGGGCATTAAGAAACAATTGTTCCACTACAGAGTAAACTGGCAAGACACAGTCTGTGTCACAGACTATATATATTTGTATATTGCATTTTGTAAAAGTCATTCTGATAGAAATGCTTAAAAAACTGAGAAATCTGTTTCAATCCAACAATTTACTGGCATTCTTTGACAGTACATAGGGTCAATATAATCATTAGCAGTACGTATGCAAACAGGTAACCCTTAACACTTTTATATTAAATAAGCTGCAGGTGAACAATCCTACACACCTCCAGTTAAGGCAAGTTATGGCTGATGACCAAGGTACCCAGTCACCAAGGTGGAGGTGGCCAGGATTCAGAGCAGTTTGATGAAGGAAACTGTGACCCAAGTATGGATGTTTTTGTTTCTTCATTTTCCTTACTCATTTTTTGTTCTGCTCAATATTTTCTATAAAATAAAGGGGGTGATCTCACCTGCTCTTGACTTAGTTTTTCTATTGGAGATGGAGAGGGCTTATTCTGTTTTCACCAATATCATCCTTGCTTGTTCGGCAGTTACTCTGTCAGACCTCCCTCACTATAATTCCTTTGTTCTTACCTTGTAGATTTTGCTACTTCCACGAAACACCATGTTGGAGGAAATACACCACAAATCTCCATTTTTCTGTTTGCAGGTATATACCATTTCCATATTTAGCTGTGTTTAAAAAGGTTTTTCTCTGTTTCTGGTATTGGTAGTGTTACCGTGTTATAAAAAGTCTACATACTGTCATATATTTTAATGTCCTTAAATCTGCATTTAAGTCAAGCAAATATTAGTCATATCCTTCTTAGCCAGCTAACAGACATTTCACTTATCCTTTATTTTTACAGTTGACTGAACTCCCTTAAATAAACTTCATGCAGTCAATGACTTAAACAGAAGATATGTAGACAAAAATGTGATCAACAGAACAGAGAAAATCAGATTTGGTTTCCAGTGAAGGAGCACAATTCATACTCAGCAAACCTTGTTCATCAACGTGAATTTGCTAAATGCCCAAGGTCAGAGGTATGCACAGGCAGCTACAGAAGGTATCATGTACAGCAGTTTTTCCTTTCAGTTGAGAACTGGAAATTAATCTGCGGTTGCCTTCTATGTTTTCTCTCACACATGAGAACCAGGAGGTCTGAGGCTGTAGCTTTTTCTGATAGCTACCCACCAAATTTGTGAACACTCAGGGGAAACTTCAATCAGAACATCTCCAACTAACAACTACTCCAATATTTTTTCCCCTGAATCTTCTTCTTTTCTGCTTCTGCTATTAATACTGTAAAGGGGAATTACTGCTTTTTGTGTGTGTGTGTGTGATTTATTCATGTTCTTTTTTGGTTTGTTTCTTTTTAATAAAAAGCAATAATTTTAAGTGTTTTTCAATAACCTCTTAATCAATCAGAAAGCGTTTTTTGTTTATATTCCACTATTTCCACTAGGGAAGATGTATTTGTGCACTTGGATTCTATGCAATTTTTCTGAAGTTGGGAGAAGTCTTTAAAAATTACAGAAAATATATTTTTCATTCTGAAATTCTGTAAGTTTTTATAAACTTAAGAGATAGGAAGCCCTCATTTTTTTTCTAATATATAGAGCATTTTTTGGTTTTTGTTTGTGTAAACTCTCAAATAGAGACACCATCATATTTAGGAGACAGATGGAAGCCATGCTCAGATTTAAATCCATCATGTATCTCGTGATGCTTCAGGGATTCCTAGAGTAGAAGCTGATGGAGCTAGTCTTTCCTACCAATTTCTCCTTTTCATGTTTAAGTTATGTGCTGAAAATTGATCCAGGAGCATGAAAGCTGGGTTATATACCAAGAAAGTGAAAAATAATGCCAAGTTATGCCAACTGAGGATTTTTCTTTTTGTTTATTTCAAATATTCCTTTTTATCAGAATATATTTTTATCCAGGCTCCTAAATAAAATCACAGATTTTTCACAGACTTTTATGTGTTTGTTCAAACATTTGGATTTGCTGATTTTTTTGTTGTTGATTGAGAGTTTAGTCGCATCATGCCACAGTGCAATCAGTAGAGGTGGCATCTATATTAAACCAGAGCAAAACAAAACTGACAGCTTCTTTCTCTTTCCCCTCCCTTGTTTGTTAATTCTAGAATCTTGACAACCAACACTGCAATCTGTAAGCAAGTTTTATTACAAACCAGCAAAGAGTTTAAAAGTATGTTTCTCTCTAACCATGCAAGCCCTTTTATGTCTTTAATGCTTCTTTGTGGTTTGATTATAGCCTTAATTATTTACACTGTAAATACTTAATCATTGATCAGATTATTTAAATGAATTGTAGCCTTCCACAACTCAGAACAATCAGTTACTTTGGGGCATTCCTTCATCATACTTAATCTTTTACTTCAGTCTTATAATGTTGTTTTTGGAGCCAAATGGATATTGTGAATCTTTTTATATACAGGCATGTAACAAGTGACTGGAGAGAAAGCCATAGAATATATTACTGGTATCAGCTTTTGGATGAACAATACTGCTTTACACTTGTGGGATTTGCACTCATTTTCATGAACAAAGTGTCAGTTGTCAGAATACTGTAAAATAATATACAATAATGTGCAATATAAAATACAAAAATAATACACAGAGTAACAGCATGGCAACTCTATTTATTCATTAAAATATTCATGAGGGATTTTTTTTGTTATCTGAAAAGCTCTGACAAAGAATGAAAAGCAACAATTAGGATGAAAATTATAAGGGTAGCCAGTTAATGCACACCAAAAATAACCATTAATATCTTTAAAAAGTACTTTACTATGCATTACCTAGGACAAAATATAGCATTCACTGGTCTCATTGTAGCATTATATTTACATTATTAGTGTATTCTTGTTCTAAATTTTTTGCAGGATTTTTTTCACTGTAAATAGCAAGTTTCATATAACTATGGGAAAGGGCTTTAACTTACGCTTATATGAATATTTATACTGAAATTCTGAACCATTTTCTCCCGGTTTACTTCAATACAATATAGGACAGGAAAATCTTCAGTCAAATCCTTCTTTTCTCTCATTACAATATGTTCTGCAATTCCTTTTATGTATATACACAAGTTCCAGTTTTAAGAATGTTTAGGTTTTACATATATTCTGATTATTAACTCCCATTTGGACAAGAGTTTTCAGTTAGATCTGTAGTATATTCCCCAGTTTCTACTTTTGGACTCTAGACAGTGTTTAGACAGTGTTTTTCTGATCTAAAGGGATTAATCCCATTTAAGTTGTCTGTAATTCCATATCAATCCATAGCTACATTGGCTACAGAGGGTCCCATTAGAGTCAAGAAATCCACTTAATACAGTCAGAGGAGTTTAAGGAATTACTCATTTGTCCAAAGCAGGTACATACTGAAGGATGAATCAAACTTTAAATGTGATTATTCAAATATGCATTTCCCTCATTTCAGCAGATAAACCCCGTTATCTTTGTCTAACATGCTTCTAAGCAAAGTACCTTCTTGGCATAATTGCTTCCCTTTGCAAACCCGAAGTAAGTTAAGATGAATTCTAAATACTTTTAATTGATCTCTACCTACACACTCTCACGTGTTTTCTATTTTTATTCCTAGAAAGCTGATAATTTGAAAATTGAACACAAGCATACTAGACAACATTTCTGCTGTACAGGCAGACAGCAGCAACACAAGGTTAGCAGCAAAGCTTTTTTTTGTTCTTCCAACATTATATGGATATTCACGAATTCAAGCTCTTTAGTATATTGAAATATTCAATTCGGCTGACACCTGCACAAGTGCTACTTTAAATTGCCATTTCTTCAGGGATAGGTACATCAAATATATTGTAATGGAAATCTTCCATCCACTCTCAGTTAAAAAGCCTGTAGGGATAATTTTCAGGACAGAAAAAGGTAAAAATAGCCATTTATAAGAATAACTGAGGCATGAGGGCAAAAATACAGTGATTTAAGTATTCTAGAAATAGTAGGTTCCTACCCAGAATTTTCCATTCAACATCAAGGAGCAAGAGCTGATGGCTTGTAAGTATACAGACTCAGATTCTGATGAGGCAACATAGAAGTCTGTGAGAGGTTTCTTGAAAATCAGCAGCAACTCTGTATTTTCCACAATATTCTGATATTAACCTGAAGTTCATTGGGAAATTTTGACTCACAAGAGACTTGCTTGTGAAAGAACCAATAAAAATTTTGTGGCACTTTGTGGTTACCTTCTTTCCTCATTTATGGCACAGAAACCCTTACATTTCTCCAAGGCTTCTGCACTATAAAGGTTTTACAATTACTTTGCATCCCATCAGTCTTCTAAAACTGCCATAATCATTTTTGCAAATATCAAGTTTACATCCAAACTGATCTAAATAAATCTAGCTTGATCTTTAATATTTGTTTTACTATTTATTGTATTTGTATTTTTGCCTGTAATGCCAAGAGACCCTTCTTTACTTTTCAGTTAGCTTATAAAAACATTTATTCTTTTTTCCTTATATATAATAGCCCAACCAACGTAGATTACTTCAAAGCCTAAAGCAAATGTTGGTGGCTAATGGGAACACTGTTCCTGAAAGTTATCCTTTCAGTTCTTCAAGCTAGATACTAGTTATTACTTATTTAAGGGTTATTTTGAAAACACTGACTGACACTGAAAAGTATTTTATTAAGTAAAGAATGCATTGAAATTTTGGCTAGTAATGATAGTTTGTTTAATGCATGTTTTTAACATTTTAACTTCAGTTGGAAATACTTACTCACTTGCAGATTAATAGTGGGGTGCATTTAATATTTTATAGTTCTCTCATATTATTAGAGGCTAAGAACACAGAGATTTGCTTTAGGCTAGTTTGTTTAACCAGTGACAAATCTGCTATAATAAAATATGGATGTCCTTTTGAATTTTTAGAAAGAAGAGATGGCTTTTCCTAGATGTACACTAGGTAATCACAAGGGAAGATGAAAAATCAGGTGGTTTCCTCAAAGATGTACCTTTGACTTCATATATTTTAAATTCTCCTATCCATGCTCCCTGACTTCTGCTATCATGAGGAAGTCAATATTATCTGGATTTCTGTTTGTCACTCAGGAATCAACAATTTTTTGGCCAATATTTCATTTATGTTCTGGCAAATAACAAATGTTGAAGTCTTATCTAACATTAGTATATCTGTATTTGTAATGGTTGGTAATGGTAGAACATTAACGCAAATGAGTTGACATTTCTAGAGGCAATTGTCACCTCAGAAAACTCCAATACAGAAAAGTGCATAGGGGTATAAGTCACTGAAAGGTTTGGTCTTTTCTGTCTTCCCTTTAAAAACTTACTTTTAATGAAATCTACCATGCCTTAAAAAACCCCCAAACCAACATTATCAAATTCTTCAAGGGATGAAGGATGACTAACTATGAAGTCTATTTTAATAGTAACTAATTGAAAATATCTCTTTTTTTCATCTCTGGGGTTCCAAATTACAATATCCGAGATGAAAAATATTTTTATCCTTATCACACATTTTGTCCCACATGAAATTCAAATTCTTCCTGGGTTTCAATGATACAGTCTGAAAATTCTCCATTTTATTGATACTTTCCTTTGATGACAATTGGTAATTTTACAATATATTTACAATATATTTTACAATATATTTATCAATAAAAAATTTAAAAGGTCTAAAATACCACTAGACTCAGAAATAATCAATTTTTGCTGCCACTGAAATGTGAAGGTTTGGGTTTGGGTTGGGATCAAACCAATTTTTTTGTGAATGATAGAATTTCCTGAGAGATAGGAATTGTATTTCTCAGTGACCTCAAGCAAGGATATAAAACTCTCTCTCCAGATTTCTAGTTGTTTGGCTTGCAAGTCAGCAGTAACATCTTATGTAGTCATGCTGAAATTCACAGCATCCACTACTTTCACTCTTTGTAACTACAGAGGGATAAAGACATTGTAGATATGTATCCTTTGCATTGCATATCTAGAACCGCCATTATTAATTTTCTGGTGTATTAAGGCCCATTCTGTAAACAATGTAAATTGGAAATCAATATTATATTTAAATGCTGTCCTTACTGAAACTCATAGAGGCATCAAAGGTAGGAATGACACTGAGGTACCCAGCTGAAGTATATTTTGGTGGGAATTAGTCAGAATCATTCATTTTTAATATCTTTGCTGATCTGGTTCTATATTCATACACGTGCTGGTTTTGAAGAACTTCTCAGACCCTAGCAATGTGGATACATGAAGGCACATGCTGGAATATACAGGAAAACTACTGTGTTATAGATGGCCACACAGCACTCTGGAACAAAACTACAGCCCCTTCCATGTTTACATACAAGACTTAATACCACCTTCTTTTCTTGGACTGAAATCAAACTTTGTGCACCATTGTCGCCTTGTTTCCCAGGCTTCAGCCTTGGAGTCAGAAATTTCATGTAAAAAAAGTAATGTTTACAGAACTCTTTATCATGTTTTTGCATACCTTTCTGTGAAAGGACAATTGATAGACACTTTCTAAGACCAGTGGAGTTGAAGATGTTGAACCTCAATCTGGTCTCCTTTTTAGAAATCTATATAAGCTGTAAAAAAAATTAAACTTCCTCTCTTCCCATTTCAACTCCGTGGTGATCACTGTGTCTCCCTTGGGACAGCATTGCCCCACAAACCATTCTTTCCCTGTGTAATTTCCAAGATTAGTAGGAAGTCATTGTGTGATCTTGTATCTTGGTATACAGCCCAGCTGTCGAGTCTGACATAAGTTTAGCATCAGAGCGGGCAATACACATCACCCAGAAGTCAGGATCTTGTTCCCTGCAGAAGCCTGGCTGCCTCCTGCTGTGCCTGAGGCTCTGTTCCAGCTGCAGGGCAGCACTGTCCTGCTCCAGAGCAGTGCTCAGTGCAGTCACTGCTGCTGCTGCACAGGCCTGGTGCTGCACAGGGACCTGCCCTGCAGCCCAGCACTGCCAATCTGCTGCACAGGGACCTGCCCTGCAGCCCAGCACTGCCAATCTGCTGCACAGGGATCTGCCCTGCAGCCCAGCACTGCCAATCTGCTGCACAGGGACCTGCCCTGCAGCCCAGCACTGCCAATCTGCTGCACACTGCCCTGCAGCCCAGCACTGCCAATCTGCTGCACAGGGACCTGCCCTGCAGCCCAGCACTGCCAATCTGCTGCACAGGGACCTGCCCTGCAGCCCAGCACTGCCAATCTGCTGCACAGCTCAATTGCAAGACATCCTTTGCATTCAGAAGTAAACTATAGCTAAGGTCTCCTAGCTGATTTTGAAGGAACCAAAAACCAAACCACATATGTAGATTTTCTCCACTAACCTGATTGCTATTTCATGATCTTTTGAAAGCAAAGGAAGCATTCTTCTCTTCAGTTTATTTTTAATTTTTGTCTGCATTACGGTGATGTAGTAAGGTCCTAGATCCGCTGAAGGACCTTACTGCATAAATGTATTTTAAATTGCATAAATTTCCAGATGGTATCCCACTTTGTGTTGGCAACCCACACCAGACAAGGGCTAATGCAAAGCACTATTTTCAATAGCTTCCTTTCATTCAAATTTGTTGTACTGTGGTAACTGCTCTTCTCTTTCACCATATTCTCTGACAGAATCTCTATCTTCAATATTATTCCCTTATGCAAAAACAAAAAAGAAAGAAAAAAAACAAACCCTATGCTGACTTCAGTTTTGCTAATGCACATAAAATAAAATAACTTTCTATCAAAGCATGAGAAGTCGTTTTCTTCCTCTTTTCTATTCTCCAAGTAGCTTGTCCAAAAAATATTATTTTTAGACAGACAGATTTTTAGATGAGTGCACTTTGCATTCATTTAACACATAAAATAATGGAGGGATTTGCTACAAGCTGAGAGAATATTAAAAGCTTTTAGCATATCCTTGTAAGAAGCTTCAAACCCATTGGGTATACTATGATGATCACTGTTCACTCAGCAGTCACTGTCTTTAGCTCATGAATAAAGTAATGCCCTGAAACATTCTCAAGAGCCTCATTTCATTTCTGGCCATGATGTCTACAGTACTTATCCCAATGCCTCCTATGTCTTATCTTTTAAGGATCTCAATAAATGTTTTAGAAAACCAGGATGAACTGCACAAATTTCCAAAGAAACAAACAGAAAAAGGAAAGGGACAAAATATAATACTGTAATGTGATAATTATGCATTTCTTGGTATGTTAAATGTGTTAGGATTAACAGAGCCAGGTGTTGGAGACATGATGTATGGAAGTCAAGTGTGCTTGGCTTGAGGTATTGGACTAGGGAAGAAACACAGTGGATTGCTATTCATCCAACACAGAATAGACTGACACAGTGAAACATTTGGCTCAGACCCTATCATAGATATTTACTAAAAAAACAAACTCACCCAGTTTTCTGGAGTACATTAGGAGTAATTTTCTTATAGCTGACCTAAGGTCAAATCCAACACCATTTTTAAGTGCTTTAAAGTTAACTTGCATCAGAAGTAAGTTTCCGCAATCCTGTGATGACATCCACAGCCTAAAAAATAAGGCTAATTTGCTGTGAAACACAGGATGTATAAATTCAGAGCTTACGTGCCCTCACTTTTATCTTTACTACTGAAATCAGACAGGTGCCTGCAAAGGCCAATTTACTTCTCCTAGGAACTGAGTCATATTGCAGAGGCAGATATTTTCCTTTATTCACTACAGACAATGCCTTCAGATTAGTATAGGGAATATCAGGTAAATTACATATAAAGGATATGGAAAGATATACATATGCTTAAAGGATTTCAAGTCTACTGGCTGGTATTCTGAGTTGGGACTTATCCATAAACCCCAAAACAAAGCAGAAGACACCACAGTAGAAATTAATTTAATTTAATTTAATTAATTAAATTAATTAAATACTGCTATCCTTAAGGATGAAAAAACTGCTCTGTGCATTAGGAAAAATATTTTATTATGACAGCACTTATCAGCAGCTGATAGAAGCAGTGTTAAGTATTTGTGGATGAGACAGCAAGAAGACACTCAGATCTTGTCCTGTGGAAATAGGCGGATTAACAGAAAAATTGTGACATTTAAGGATGAAAACGATTTTTTAAGGTAATTTTTTGTCTTTCTCTCTAGAGAAATTGTAAAACCATATTGATTTTTAAAAATAAATGTATGAAGAAAAAATCAGCCTGCACGTCAATGTTTTAATGAAAACCTAAGCTTTCCCTCAAAAGATAGAAAAAGGAAAATCAAATTCTAGTAGCTCCTCCCACCCATCTATCACTTGTAAGCAGACTTGGCAGAGTCATTAATCCATCATTAATGGTATGTTCAGAGGTCACATTATTGAAAATAGTGCCAAGTAAATAGAATGAGAACAGTAAATGCCTGATTTTACTGTGCCAAATTTGAAATCTTACAGCATTCTACTGGGAAAAGTTTGGTCTCAGACTTCTGCCAATCTTTAATGTTTTAATATTCTTTAATGGAGTAAGGATCATTTCAAACTGTTTTAAAGGTGACAATGCTTTAAAATATGCTGGAAAATACTGTAGTATTTAACAAAGTGAATGCAAATTCTTCATGCGGTACAACACTGATTTCAGGATAAACTGAACTTTTATCATTACTAATTGACAGGATGATCTATTTCCTTCAATGAAAATGTTTCATGTGTGTAAACATTTTATTAATATATACAGTTACACTGCTATAGTATTTAATTTTTTAAAATATCTTCTTCTGGTTTTGTATGTTTCCCCAGTCTGGTTAAGAATGGCAGATAAATGAAAATACATTTAATAGCTAATTTTTCTTTCTCATTTTATTGAGTATCATCAGACTATTAGGAGGCCATACACATTTATACTGAATAAGAAGGACAAATGTGATTGTTATCCTATGCAGTGGCAAAAAACTTTCATCAAAATGATGAATTCAAACAAATACTTCACTCTGAAATCAAGTTATATTAATAAGTGACTTTTAGATTAAATTCTCTGCCCCAGTAATCTTAATATCCAGTCCATACTTATAGTCATTGCAGCAAAAATTGTTCAATTTTTACTTCTGCACATTCATGAACATTTACACTTCAGGAAGTTTTTAGAACATCAAATCACACTAATAAGTAAGGCACAGTTCCTTTGTTTAGCAAGTTATGGCCTAGTTTCCCCTTAAAATGATCATAATGACCCAATTCTCTTTAAAAGAAAAAATCCCAATCACTTTTTCCTTCATGTAGATTTTTCTCTAAGGATTACTTTATTTTTCTTTCATATAAAACACATGTTTCTTGTAGTCAAATAATATGATGACAATTACTAAAAATATATCTCCTGTTTATAATTTAGCAAGAACTTATCAGACTGTATGCTGTAAAGATTATAAAGCATTCCTATTGCCAGCACTATATGTAAATATCTTCATTTTGTTGATGAGTGTTTTATAATTAAAAGTTCCTATAATATATTTTGTCATTATTTTTGATACTTTAGGAATAACCCTACAATCACCATAAAATTATGTATTGTATTGGGAAGTTTACTTTCAAAGCTCATTATAACTTTTGTTTTGAAAATATGTTAGTTACTATATTTCAGTTTCATTTTAAAGACACTACCTACTTGAAAATGTAACTCAGACTTTTATCTATATTTGTCTAGAACTAACTAATGTTATAAAGAGCTCAGAAGAGAACTGTGATTGAATGAGTTTGGAGGAGGATCAATTCACTTTAGCTAGCATAAATTCGTGAAATATCATCAGTTGGCTCATTTTGTCATGCTGAGTGCATTTACTCTACAGACTTAATAGCACTTTATGCTATTGTTTACAGCCTCATGTTACTCTGCTTTTAGGCCATATGACACCATTTTCAGACATTTCTATTCATCAAACCTACAAGAGGATATATGTCAAAACTAACAGCAGCAAAGATGCCAATGATAAGACACTAGGTGAATGTTTTCCCATATAGAGAAAAGACAGAAGAAAGATCAGGCATACTTATCTTTATTCAGTTCATCTTTCAGGATTTTTTTCAGTGAGAAAGAAAATATGCAGTGAATCTTCAGATATGAGGCACACACACTGTTACTATTGAAAAGGGTACCCTGTCTATTTTTGACACAGTTTAAAGGCATATACATTTTCTTGGCCATTACTACTGAAATCTCTGAAGTTTAAAATGCTTTGGCTCTGTTTACATATTATCTGTGTAGCTGAGCACACCTAAGTAGCCTCTTAGCAGGCCATCTGAGACTTTGCAGGGGGAAATGGCAGTGGGAGGGTGGTAGAGCTTGTTATATGTGTGACTACTCCAGAAATCATACCTTCACAGATGGCATGCAAAAGTTGCAATTTTGAATGACCTCTGAGGCAGAGAAAACAATTTCAGTCCTGTTAATGAATAAAATGATACTTAAAAATAAATGTTCAAAGGCTTGGTTAAGCTATTTGACGGACAGAGAAACTAATGCAAATGCTTTGGTTCCCGGGACACTAAAAGAGATACACCCACATATGAGAAAGGCATAAAGATACAGTGCTAAGATAATAAAAGCTGTTTCTAATAACTTCAGACATATCTCTTTTTTTTAACAGTGTTTGCTTGTGCCTTTACTTCACTAATGCATCAATTCATTGCATTTTGAATACTTTCTGTTACTACTCCATCTCATAAAGAAGAGAGTAGAACTGAAGAAAGTTGAAACAGAAGTGACAGCCAAATAAAAAGTTCTTAGTAAAAAAGTAAAGATTCAGTTTCTAAAATTAAATAACTGTATAGGCCTTCAAAATCATGAAAGGCACAATAGATGGTGATCAACTGTTTGTACTCTCTTGCTAATTTGGAGCAATGAAGCATCAGATGAAGCTGATGGAAGGCAATTTCCAATAGAAATGATTCTTCATATAACAGGTCATTGAGCTATCTAGCTCCTTTCAAAAAAAAAAAAAAAAAAAAAAGCGTAGGGAGCTAAAGGTCTATTTTGGTAACCCATGGCAAGCATATCTCCTTTCTTAAAGGGTTTTGAGCACAGTAGTTATACTGAGCTCAGAGAGACCCTGAACTGAAAATACCTGGAGTCTGGAAAATATTAAATGGATGGATCATCTCTGAGTGCTGTGTTGGTACTCTTCTCTAGCCCTCTACTTTAGTTGATTATCAGGGTAAATTTTAGATATATTGAATATGTGAAATCTCAAGATTTCCTTGTTTGATGAAATAAACTCAATCATTTTTTGTGGTGGTTGTGGGATAGTTTGTTTGTCTGGTTTTTGTTTTGTCTAATACAGGAGATATGGACTATTCTTCCAGTTTTTTTGTTTTCATTTTGCTTTTTGAATAAAAAGGAAGAGGGTAAAACTTCATTGTTCGACTCTTTCTGTGTTCCTCTAACAACTATGTAATTTAGAACTAGTCCAATTCCCAGTTACCTATGACTCATTTTAGAGAGCTTTCAAAGAAGTTTTCAAAGGTAAAATAAAATACTACATCTTCAAACAAGTCCCTCAAAAAACATTCTGGTCATTTTACAGGAGCTGGATTTTTCTCAGTCTTTATTAAAGAGGAATACAATTGGTTTAAGCAACATTCTGAATTTTTGGTATAAGGATAATACACAATTTAGAGTATCAATGAGGTAGAGAATTTCTATCCACTGCTTTAAAATTAGTTTTCCAAAATAGAAAGGCATATCCAAAAATAAAATTTTATTTTCCTAATGAAATAAAATTCAAGGATTTTTTTTTTTTACAAGACTGTGGCTCAGGATTTAGAAACATCAGGGATCCAGTGCAATATAGATGAAGTAGAAGCAGAACAAACTAGACGAACTTGAAAGATAAGAAAGGTTTTATAAGGAAAAGGAGATACATCAGAGTATAGAAAACAGTAGTTTGTGGATAGAATTCAAATTCTAAGAGGTGAAAATTCTTTGTAGGATATCTGTCTTTCACAGTTACTCTGGAAATTATTACAGTCTTTGACATGATGAAATTAAGACAGAAGGGAAAGACAATGGTCCTGGCTCAAATTCCAGTAGTCTGTGTGTCAAGTGTAAAAATATTTAAAGCATTTCAAAAATTGTTTAAGATTCCAATAACAATTGGAATAAATTCTCAGTAAGATTTCATAATTATCAAGTAATTATGGCTGGTTCAGAATATATTGCAAGTTTGTTTCTATGAATTGTTTATCTAGAGGATTTTTTACTTTACATGCTTTCTAAAAGTTCAGAAAAGCTTTCTAGCATGAACTCTATCAAAGCTAATGAATTTTAATAGTGGCTGTTTAACACCAAAATACGTGATTTAATAAATAAGACAAGATTTCCTTGTTTGATGAAACCTAGGTGGAAACTTACAAATGACATTTAGATTTCATAAAGGTTTCAGAAATATTTCTGATTTCAAAAAGCTCCATGTATTATAAAAGATACATTATTTTGCTATTCTCAGCCTAATCCAGAATTTCTTTACAGCCTGGACCCCAAATTCCTGCATTGTTTCTGATAAAAAAAACCCCATGATTATGAAATTCTGTTCACGTTACAGAAGCACAGAGTTGGCCATAGGACAGGCTTTGCTAATCAAAGTGTTCCTTTTCTCTCTTTTATGGTTTTACATCAGAGTTATTGCAATTAATCTGACGTACACTCTTTAAGAAAAGTGAGTACTTACGATTCCACAGCTCCCTTCCTCTACAATTTTTATCAGTGTGCTGCAGCAGACAAAAAGAGCACCCTGTTAAATTGTGGAGATAAACTCAAACCAGTATGCTGACAGCTGGTGGGACGATCTCACCAGACAAGAGAGGCTGTGATGATTAGAGTGGGGTCTGAAATCTCTGAACCCCCTACAATAGCTGAGCTGTATGATCTGCATATGAAATGTAGCTTTTCTGTTTCACTGGAATCTCTTTCCATCCTGTACTTGGAGAAAGAAGGAACTGATTATCTGAGGTAACATTAAAAATTACAGCCTGATTTCATACATTAACCTTATTTCACCCTATTTTTTCCTGATCTTTCATATCCTTTCCTCTTCACCCTGGTAACAGCACTCCAAAGCTTGTTTGAATATTTAAAGAAAGAAATATCTTTTGAATAATAAAACTAACTCTTCTAATTCTTCTTCTCTCAAGACTACAGATTATTTTACTATAGATTTTCTTCACTCCCAAATGGTATGGAATTTGAAGCCTGACAGAAGAAATGAGAACTTAATCTTTCTTTTTAATCTCCCTGTAAGTACAAAAAATATCCTTATCTCTGTCTCTGGAAACACTTCCTTCTGTTTTTCTTTGGAGATGAGGAGTTACCAAAAAGTCAGCTTTACTCATGAAATATGAAAATATTACTAAAGGATTTCTATGAAGGCAAAAAGTATCAACAAAAATACTGTCTCATTTTTAAGATTTTTGCCTTACATGCTACTAGCTATCCTGAAGCAACAAAGTCAGCCACGCAAGAAACATGTCCTGTGGATTTCACACGGAGAGAGATGACTGAGAAACATTTTGACATTTCATGTGCTAAATCATTTCTGCCCGTTAAGTACTCTTTTTTTTTATTATTTTGAAACTGGCAAAATCCCTAAAAGAAATGTTGTTTTATTATATGTGAATATCACTAATTTCAAATAATTATTTACCACAGCAGTCACCTGTTAAACTTCCATCTACAAATAGTTACACTGGAGTGCATTGTCTTTCATTTTATCCACTATATTCTCATGTTAGGTTTTCTTCCCTCTGCTGAGCAATCTTTTTTCACCTTTTTCTTTTTAGACACCATCATCTAATCCTGGTATGAGAGTTCAGATCAATCAAGTAGAACTATCAGATTTTGCAAGGAGAAGCTAATTGCCTTGAGGGCGGCAGGTGATATTTGTCAGTCTAATTGGAGAACAGCAGTGCGAGAAGGCTGAATCTGCCTATGAATCTGCTGAAGTCCTCTCTGTGTTAGGAGTGGAAGAATGAGGCTTAAACTACAGTAAACAGCTGTGTAACTTTATGACATTACAGTCAACCACTAATTTGTTGTATTTCCTGTCTTCCAAATGTTATCCCCCACAGAGCTTGCTGCAAGCAAATTTTCATGAGTGTCTTCAATTAAAACAAGCTGTGGTAGATTGTTCATTTGAATTCATGTTTTAAATGAACTTGCTGAGCTGACATCCAACTGGAAAGAAGCAAGGAAATTTTGGAGGAATTGTCAGCATTTCAACAGGGAAGCAGGAGATGTCATCTCTATCTGCTGGCTTCAAGTAGAAGATTACTCCCAGCCGTGCCAGGGCTTTGTGCATGACTTGTGCAGCAGACAACTGAAGACCTAGTATGGTAGTTAAAATTCTCCTTTAGAAGTGACAGTAGTAAGTAAAAAATTTTCAGCCTGAGCAAAGAACTGAACTTGATTTTTCCCTCTCTAATAGTCTTCTGGGACTCTTAGCAGGGAAGCTGGATCTTAGTATTTTTATATAGTAAAGAAAATACATACATTAGGCTTGTGAATCTACACAGCACTTTGAGCTCAAAACACCTACAGATGAGGTACCCCAGCAGCTAAATTCTAGGAGCTTATTTTCTTTATTATATCTGGGTTTTTTAATCCATAGTTTTTTATTCCTCTGAAGTTTCTGGATATTCCCAATGAGGAATGAAATAGAGAGAGAAAGTTATCAGAAGAGAAAGGGCACAATCTTGCAAGCATATGTTATGTCTGCAAGACATATGTTATGCGGTAAACACATAACTTCATCTAAAGAAGCTACATCCTACTGGCTACAGACACCATTTCCCAGTGTTAATGACTATTCAGAACGCTCTTGAACCACTCCAGGCATTTATGACTATGTCATAAAGGTGGAGGTTTTCTAAATATTAAATAATAAAATTTCCATCTCAATGACAAAGATTTATTCACTGATTTTCTGCAGGGGCTTCAACCATCAAACCAAGATACTCCTCAGAGTAAAGTGGAAGTTTTCAATGGACTCACGCTCTCAGATGAAGCTTAATACATTTTTTCTTACATGACAGACATAAAATGAAGTTAAGTGCATTACTCTAAGAAGTTTAATCTCTGCAGACCATGACATTTCTTAGATTTCTCAAAAGGAAAATTTCTTTCCAGTGCGGAATGTGAAAAGTGTATCTGTCCTATCACTGTAGTTTAAATTGGATGAATGTCATACCAAATCATGAAAAAAGTGGCATTGGAAGTAGATCACCTTTTTTTTTTTTTTTTTTTTTTTTTTTTTTTTTTTTTTTTTTTTTTTTTTTTTTTTTTTTTTTCAAGATGACTTTGTGACTTAGCGATGAAGTGCATAACAAAGGAGTAACTGTGCGCA
>VZUI01014679.1:70072-217592 GCA_013401135.1 Cettia cetti | reverse complement strand
TAGAATAGAATAGAATAGAATAGAATAGAATAGAATAGAATAGAATAGAATAGAATAGAATAGAATAGAATAATAAAATTGCACACCCCACCACAACACTCACAGACTGTTGTATCATGCCATCATGGTCCTTCTAATCTGTTGAACTTCCACTTTAAGGTAAAATAATTTTAGGTCATTATAGTTATAAAATAAATAAATTAATAAATACTAGCTACAGGAATAGACCTCCTTCTAATTAAAATTACCTTTACAAGGCAAACTCATGTTCAGGAATGTTCACTGGGCACTTTAATAAGGTAACAGCCAAGAGAAATAATGTATAAAAATCCAGTACATCTTTTCTACCTGGACATGTTTTTCATCCTTTCTGCCATGCACACTTCAGGAAGTCAGCTTCAGATATTCTTGGGGAAATTTTAGGAAGTAATATCTCTCATTTTTTCCTTTCCTGAAGGAAAATAAGGAATGCTAAGTTTTTGCAGGCACCCTAACCCAGAGAAGGAAAATCTGAGTGAGTGTAGTGCTGATGAGGGTGCTCTAGAGACCAAGGTTCTCTCTTTAGCCATAGTCAAACAATATAAAGAGCACTAAGCTATATTTCTGGGCACTTCTATGTCTCTGTAGTGACCTGTTAGGTGAGAAGGTTCTGTAATTATTTCCTGTATCCTCAGGTGAACAACAATGTGCTTGCACAACTCCCTTAGTGCTGCAGTGAGAGAACTGCATTCACTAATGCTGCCATTGTTGATAGTACTAAAACTAAGTAAAGAAAATGAAGCTACTTTATTTATAAGCTGATTTTCTTGTGAGTCATTAACATGTGGAGCTCAAAATCTGCCCAGATTCATCTGCTTCAATAAGTTCAAGCTCCATTTTAAGCAAAATTTCTTTACCAGGTTAAGAAGGATCCAAGTGAATCTCAGCTCGGTCTTCAGGGTCTCTTCATGATTGCAGTTTGAAGGTACAGATATTCATTATTTATCAATACAAACAACTATCAAAACCACAAGGTTTATTCATTTAACACCACCAAGAATCTTGCAGTGGAAGGTGTTGAGGGTGGCCTGCAATGTTTGTTCTGGCAAAGTGGATGGTTTACATTAAACAATGCTGGCTCAGCTAAGGCATCTGAACAACTTAGATGTGTGTGCATTACACCTGGAGCTGGATTCTAGACTCACACCTTGTTGGTACAAAGTGATTTACATTATAAAACGTTTAACTATTTCCAGAAATGTCTACCAATGTCTTTTCTGCAAAGTGGAATTGGTACATTTCTACTGCCCATGCATGTGCAGGACTATGGACACACAATTCTCAGTTATCTGAGGGTTTCCTTTGTGCATCCATGAAGTTCTTAAATGATAGAAAATGGGGTCTGAATCATCCATGGAAGGAAAAAAGTAAATCGGAAAAATAAATCCATTCTTAAATAATCCTTACTTTCTTTTACACATATGTAAGGAAGTGAAAAATTATTCCAAACCAAATTATTTAAAACCAAAACAATACAGTCTTTCTGTGAAACATAAATTCCTAATTCGCACATTTCTTTGTTGGCAGTGTGGTAAAGGGAAAGACAAGACTAACTGAAATATCAATCTAAAGGTGGCTAAAGTAGCCCAGTATATACCTAGAATAATAAAGGTAGGAATTAGCATATTAACGATGGGAAGGTGAATTAATCCTGACAAAAGCTGTCTCTGAATATAGTCAAAACAGATTTCCTGGTTTATCCACAAATAAAGAACTTTTTGCGTTGCTCATTTATGTCAGAGTCCATTACCTATCTTTAGGATCTTCTTTAGGAAGAGAGATAAATGAGCAACTCCCAGCTTTGTGGGGTTATTTATAAAGTCTTGGTTCTGCAGAGTAGGAGTTCTAAAGGTATGTTATTTTACATTTGAGAAAGTGTCTGACAGATCAGAGGGCTTTATGCAGTTCTAGAACTTTCTTTATATTAACAACACACCCTGTCAAAGTAGTGTAAAAAATTCTGGTATAAGAATGTCCATTATCAAGGGAACTCATAATTGGCTTGCATATTAGCTTTCCTTCTTAAAATAGCCAAATGAACAAGGCAGATAATTGCAAAGTTCGCAGAGTAGTGATTATATTCTGACTATAACAGTCAAGATGCCAACAGACTAAGGACCTATTACACACATGAAAGGCTGAATTCTTGTTTACAGGTGACAAGAAAGCCAACCTTTAAAAGATATTCATGCCACCCCTAATTCTACTGATTCTACTGAGATTTAGTCATTTTGTTTGTGTCATTTCTACCTTCTAGCACTTTCTACCCTCTGGTCCAACAAGGTAAACAAAATGTAGCTTGCTGAAAGAAAGTGATTAGCTATGCTGCCTTTTGTGGACCACTTTATTGTACTCCAACACAACCTGGTGCTCCTTGCTGAGCTGTGCTATAACTAACTCTTAATGTATCTTAATATCTTCCTTTTGTTCTCTCTCACACAATGGGAATTTGTCTGTAACTGTTCTTATGCAATTTGATGTAACCAACATCAGTCCCAGCGTGCTTTTTCATAGCCCAAACAGCAAATTCCACTGTACCACAATGCACAAAATGGCATTTGGTGAGGTTTTGTTCCAGTGGGATTGTTTCTTTCAGTCTTGTATTCAACCAGAGTTCTGCCCCTGATTTCACCTTGCTGTTTTTGATGATGATGAGAAAAATGTTGATCATTAAAAAAAAAAATCATTGCTTTGAAAATTCATAAAGATGACATGAAAGTGATATCTTCTTTCTGTTTTATATTTAGCATCAAAATATGTCATCAGTCAGCTGCAGTCGTCTGTCTTCTGCAGCTTTTGCTAAGAAACTAACAATTATTAAATCTTGCCATTGTAATTAAGCTATGAACTTTGTTACTTCTTTCGAAAGGGCCATTATCTGATTTTCAGCAGTTTCCCTCATTTTCAAGGTATTTCTCTTTGGACCTTTAGTACTTTCCTTCCTGTGCTTTTCTGGGACAGCATAAAGAAACAAAAATATGACAAATGTAATATATCATACCAAATATATCACACCAAAAAAATCAGTAAAAGACACAAAATAATTTTCAGTATTTACATTATCAAGAGTTCTGAACAACTCTCAGGTGTAATTCTCTGTACCTGACTATTCTGTCAGAAGTGAGATGTGTTTCCCAGGCTGGAGTCTACTCATTAAAAAGTCCATAGAAATAAGTTCTGTAAATTTTATGGTGAAACAATGCCAAACACAGCCCAAAGTGCAGGATTTAAAAAAAAAAAATCTTCCAAATGAGGTACTGAATGCAAACACAAGTGCTCTGTTCTTCCAATGACATGAATCATAAAGTCCTGGGAAGAAATTCTTCCTAATACATGTGCTGAGATTTTCACCTTGCAAGTAGGGAAAGAGGCTCCTGTTTTGCATAATTATACAGTTATTTTAGTAAGAACATTTTTTTCTTTTCTAAAATGACCAGCACTTAACTATTCTGCCCACTGCCTAATTTTCATAATTGAACTCTCTTTTCATCTCTCTGGGGAAACGTAATTCCCTAAGTATATGAGCCATGTAATGGTTGGACTCTTTCCACTCTTACCTGTCATCCTCAAATTCTTTCTCAGTTACAAGAAAGTTTTCTCATCTTAGGTCAGCTTCCTAATAAAAATGTTTTTCATGGTAAATCTTCATTCCATATGACCCATAACTAGAATCCTACTGATGTTGGTTTTGATATGTGGGAAACACTTTGAGTCTCAAGTTTGACCCCTGTGGCCTCTTTGATTGCATTATTTTGGCAATGTGTTGACAAGTCATGACATGCACACTTAACTTTTTTATTAAAATCAAAGATCCTATTACCCTCTTAACAGTACAATAGTCAAGTATGACACTCAAGCAAAGAGTAACACCAAATTAATTTTCATTTTGTTATAAACTCTTTATGGTTAACTTATCTGGAATAAGTCACAAGGAGCTGTTTCATGTGTCTTTGACATTCCAATGCCCTCAATGAACAGTAGCTGTAAAGAGCTATCTCCATATAACAAAAGCAGATGAACACAGAGGAAACCTTTATCTGATGAAGCTCATACTCACCCTAAGGATACTCCTGAGATCTCTTATATTTGCAAAATACATTTACTGCACAAAACAGCAAATCATGAGGAAATAAAATGAAGCTGTACAGTCAAAATCAAAAAGACTGTAGTGCCACAGTGAAAATACAATGTGGTGAATCTTTTTTGAAAAAACATTGATCAAGATGTCACAGAAATAAAATCTGACTGTGGTCATGAACACAAGGATGAAAATACAGACTGGCTGTTGAGAATGAACCAGTACAAAAAGAAGAGAGCGCAATGATTCCAAAGATGATGCATTGAGAAATTCAACTGGGAGGAAAGAATTCACTATGGACAACTGTGTATGCATTAAATGAAAAATGTCTGGGCCAAGTGTGACTGGGGAAAAAAAATGAAATCATCAGAAATTTTGAGTCTGAGCCAAGTACAACAGTAAATGAGCAGAAATCTGGTTTTTAGTGATGCACTTAGTGCAACCTGGCAGCAATTGGCAATACAATTACAATCAACACAAGCACAATCATGAGGCACCATTATGACTTAGCTGAGGCTACAAGAGGCACATCTTACTTCAAATGAGCACATTCAAGGATAATTTTTTTTCAATATTAATAGTGGAATCTCGAGAATTCCTGTTTATTTTAGTCTTTGAAAAATAAGAACTAAGGAAGCATACTACAGATAAAAATGGGTTCTAAAGACAGATTTAGCTTCCTTATGTAGTGGCATAAGGATCAGGGATGTTATTTCTATCCAGACCCTCATTCTGATTTTACAAAGATGGGGAAAGAATCAAATTCCACTTCTGAAGTCTTTGCATCACTGTAACTCCCACTGTTGGCTGAAGGACTTTTAGTGAATCACAAATGCAAAACTCAGACTTAAACAGTCTGAAGAGTTTCAGAAAGAGATGTATTCTGTAAAATGGTTATTACAGAAATTCTCACTATTTTTCTGATTACCTAGAATGATGTGCTATAATGAAAAAAACATATAAATTCTCAAAATTTAGAAGAACATAATTTCTAAAAACGACATGGAGGTATTTTTCATGATCAAATTAGCTTTTCACAGTAAAGATTTTCTACCAATATTTCTTAAGAGCTCAGCTTTCAAAATTCAGCCATGTATTGTACTAATACTTGTTCATTGTAGTTGATTTGGCTGAAAGTTTGCATTGTCTTCTTACTGAATCTATGCATTGTAGGCTTTCAGTTGTGTGTTTGTGATATATGTATGCGCCCTCAGTCTTCTCAACCTACCTTGTTCCTCCTCAGTTTGCACAGTTTTGTGATGAAGACACTCCTTGCAGTGGAAGAGAAGTTGGGGCCCACATGAAAGCATTGTGTATGAGTGGGTGTGTAATTTGCTCACAAAGTACAGAACTATACATTGCCCCTCACAGGATGCTCACAAGGCAAGCACAGTACAGTAGGAGACTGGAGATAATGAAGTGTAATAGTTTTCCACTGAGAACTTGAAAGATCATTACCTCGAACACAGGAACTGTTGGCATCAACAAACATTGATGGTACAGCACTGAGAGGGTAACTCTTTTATACTCGCATGACATCTGCTGCTGTAATACATTGTAACCCCAAAAATCTGTCAATACTTGTCCTTACAACATTCCTCTGAATGTTAAAAATACCTTACCTCCTCTGAGGTAAAAATATTCTGTCAAGCCTCACCTTATTGTGAGGAAATTCCCTCACAGAGAAGCAAAGTGGATTTCTGCAGTCCCAAAGGAAGTTTTAACAACACAGACCTTATCTCTTATTAGTATGGCAGTGCCCCAGCTTCACCTGCTTCAGTTCCTGATGGTAGGGAGCCCAAAATGTGAAGTACAACAGGAATATGAACAGCACTTGGACTTTAACCCAGTAATAATTTATGACTGTGAGGAGCAAAACAGGATTAGCAGTCCTCCTCAGTTTCTAATCATGCAAAAGTAAGAAGTCTACTAAAGTCTGAATGCACTGAGATATTTCTGTGAAATAAAGACCAGACTGAGCTGTGAGGGCATTTACAGCTTAATTAAAATTACAAATTCAGCCTCTGGGTGCTGGCTTTCAAAGACTTTAGATCAAGCCATTTTTGTGTATGTGCTCCATATGGGATAAGGCAATGTAGTACAAACTATTTAAAGGACAATAGCCTCTTTTTGTTTTTTTTTTCAAATCAAAAAACATGAAGAAACCACCTGGGGTAGACTGAGCACACTGCAGTCATTTTCTCAGACCATTGCACTACTCAAACATTTATTCAGCACTGAAGAAAAGCTGTCTGACTTTCAAAATTACTCTCTCTGGTCTTGTAATCAGTTCCTTACAGACAAGAAAGGAAGAGAATCTGTATTAAAAACATGCAAAGAGCCATATTTTCTCACTCCTTGTGTGAAGAGAGACCTGAAGGCTGATGGTCTGAATCCCATTCCTCCATGTCATGGATCAGATATGGCAGGCAAACAGATGGTGTGTGATTAACCACTTCAATGCTCTCCCTAACCTTATTTAGTAATTAATTTGGCACTAATTGCAGATTGCAGGAATACTATCATTTATGATTCAAGTAGCAAATAATTTTTCAGGTTCAAACCTAAGTTTTAGCCAAAATTGTACCTTCTTCTTTGCATTGTATTCAGCAGTTATAAAGCTTTTTTTATTCAAAACCCAAAACCAATAGACAGCATTCCTGTGTAGAACAAGTTTCCTGAGTTTTCAGAACACCCTGCCTGTCAATCAAGCTGTCTGTTCATATGTATTTTCATTTTTAGAACATAAAAAAGACTCTTACTTTTGTTTTATGATACAGCTCAAAAATTGCATTGGAAAAATAAAAGTGCTTACTAACTATGTATTTTTCTGTAGTAATATTTACAGCTTTTTCAGCATAGGGCAAGAAGAAGCGGACAGTGCCACATGCAATTTTACCTCCCTAACAGCTGCATTTGATGCAGTACAGGGTGGGGTTTTTTGGAAGTCTACGATATGCTGGGAATGAGCTTCACTTCCTGTTCTTTCTGAATTTGCACTGTAAAATCACAGGCTCATGTAGCAGCCCAAGCAAAACACACGAAGGAGAAGCAGCTTATCATGATATGAATGTGTTGCTCCTGATGAGTGGCTGACTAAATATCACTATTTTTTTATATTAATTTGATTGTGTCTTGATCTTAATCTAGCACAAAGTTACCCCTGTGCTTACCATCAGTGACTAATACTGCACAATCCAAGAGCAAGACTATTTTTAATCTGTTCTATCCAGGATTTTGCTGACATGAGTTCATCAAGGTGAGCCACACAATGTCTTGTGTAACATCAAAGAAAGGTTTCTGTTCAGGATCTTGTTCAAAATCTTAGAGGAACAAATGAGTGTACAAACCTGTGTGTCATGGAGGAAAGCATGCATGCAACAATGATGCATCATCAGTCCGAATTTCTGCTGCAGCGGCACAGAATCAAACCTTGAGGGGAAGGATAAGAAGACACCCATTTGTCCAGGAATAGCTGCAAAACAGCCTCAAACCGAAATTCATATGGTACCTCAGCCAGTGGCCTTGGTACCAAATGGTGCCAAGACATTGGTCCTCACTGCATTCAGATTAAGAGAGACAGAGAAACGTTTGGGTTAGAGGGAACTTTCTCCTCATATGAAAGGGGAAAATACGTCCAGAATATTCCAAAAAAATCAAGATATGTGTCCTAAGAGAGCAAAAATATGCCAAATTGTTCTTTGAGAAAGACATATTTTCATTCCTACATAAACACTTTGTGAACATTCCTGCTGTGTGAAAATGTTCCCTTCTCCAGTAAAAATTTCTCTCACTCATCACATCCATATGTGCTTTTCCTGCCATCTTATAATAGTCCAGACAGTTCTCATACACTACAGACACCCTAAGTCTCATGTAGGATTGGCTTTTATGATATATTTGTTTCTAGGCTAATGCCAGTGTCTGACTGGATCCCCCTCCAGCCCCCTCCAGGCCTGCTGCAATATACATGAATTGAGATGATAGAACACATGTGAGTTTTAAACAAATGAGGAGCTTTCAGAATTTTTTGTGCAATAAGAACAATAACAAAATAAAACATTTTATATTACACAGCCGTCTCACAACCTACTTTGACTATCAAGCACTAGAAGCGAAATGAAAAATGATTGATCACGCCACAAAGGGCAAAACAATTGCAAAAACAATGCCAGGTGGATGGAGCAGATCTAGAAGAGAAAAGGGACACACCAAACAACAGTAAGAAAACAATTCGTTAGGAAACATTAGTGTATACAAGCTGCACAGTCATTAGCAAATCTTCCTTGTTAGCCTGAGAATTGTAAAAATTAATAAAGCATGTTAAATGCTGTTTCCTTTCATCTGCTTAAGATTATGTAACACCCTTCTAGGATGTTGAAAAAGGCAACAACAAGCCCTTTTTTTGCACAAAAGAACTCAGTTTGTAGCCACTCAGTAGCTGAAAAAAAAATCCATATATTACAAATTAATTTGGGAAAGTGTTTAGTGGCTGCAGATATGTATAACATTTACTAAAGCTGACTTATTGAGCTGAGTTGTACCAATCTGTATTTCTAATACTAAATTCTAAATAATGTTATTTTGTTAAAGGGTTGAATTCATTACATATCATCATCATTACAGTGATGCTGTAATCTACTTTCATAAATATGTCATGAAAGAAATGCAGTTACCTGGTGTTCACAAGTTAATTTTACTGTGTTTTCTATCTATAGATTAATTACTCCTTCATCAGAAAATATGTTTTGTTAATAGAGTACACATCATCACAAGAGGCAAAAGGAAGTGTTCAAGATATAGATTATAATTCAAAGTGTATTCATTTTTTTTTTCTGTGAGTGGAATACCAATTTATATTATTTTCAAGGTGAGATCATTATGTATCTTCAGCAATTCAATGAAGGTAAAATCTGATTTATACATCACATTAGGTTAGCACAAAGTCAAACACTGCAGAAACCATTTATTTCTGTTTACAGCCACAGCTTACTGTTGAGCTTCCTTCAGAAGCTTTGCAACACAAACTTGAGAGCTTTTTATAACATACTCTGTGATCTTTGAAAAAAGGAAAGTAATGATGTCTACATTGCCAATAAATGAAGATGAAGAAATGACCCTGTAAAGGCAAAGATAACACACTCAGGAAAATGTGTGACCATTTCAATCAACCTGAAAACCAATAACAAAGTGAGCTGCAGTGCAGCGAGGCTTTTTCCAAAGGATTAACTAAAACATTCCATTTGAACTCTCACATAAAGACAGAACTATCTAAGAACTAACCAGTAAAAAATGGTCATACAAATTGGTAAATATGTCAAGGTTTCTTTTCAGCAGTCACAACACTGATAAGGCTTAAATTCAGTAAGCAGAAGGAGGAATCTAATTGGATTACCACACAACACATCAAAAATGGGCACAGGATTCAAGCGTTTGTCTCCTGAGATGAACTGAGGGCTGATTAGTTTCCACAGCAAAGCCAATGTAAAAAAGATTAAAAATTTCAGTGGAGAGGTAGGTAGCAGGGGCAAATCCTTAATAAAACCCAGCATTTAATCTTCTTTTTAAAACAGAAATTGTTTACTTATTGCTTAAAAATTGCTTGCTTACTTTGCTTATGCTGTGGCATTACAAAGTAAAGAATAAATCAAAGATGTCTCTCTCATGCTACCTTTGTTTCTCTACACTTTAGTCCTTTTAATTCAGCCTGTCAGATGTCACATATTCTTTAAGCTCACAAAACTGCTTTTTGGCAGAGTTATGTTTTGATAGATGCTCAGAATGTATATATATATATATATATATATATATATATATCACATGATTTTTGGACCACAGTAGCCTTTTTTTCTGTCACAGTGGCTCAGTGTTTAAAAAAACAACCAGGTTATAAGAAAATGCTACTAAGAAAGAATTAAATATATTCACTCTGATCTCCACTGAAATTTTGAGGATACACAAGTTCTTTTGGGCTTTTCTCTCTACAAAGATTCACGCTTTTCTGTTTTACTGAAATGAATCTTCGAGATGATTGAAATTCAAAATCATTAAGGGGGGGGGTGTAACTGCAGGTATTTTCATTTATTCACAGAAATAAGTTACAACAGAAGTGATTTCTCCCATAGTTGGGTACCTGTGACCTAATTAGAGTTAAAAGATAACTTGTATATTATGAAATTTACCCCAAGAGTAAATGTCAGCACAAGGCCTACATAGCTCTTAAACTCCACTACTGCCTATATAAGGACAATTTCTTACGTAAGGTAATCCTATTTTTGTCCTATATTTTCATTTTACATGAAAGACAACCTAAGAGATGACTAAAACTGAAAATAAATCATGTAATTTTAAAGATAAAGGACTCCATATCTTGGATGTATATGATGTATAAACAACTGGTAAAATCTAAAAATTATACCATTCCTAATGTATCCTCAAAATACACTGAATTTTCAGGTTGTGTATGGAGTGATGAATTTTCAAGCTATGTTGTGCCAGTCAAGCCTTTTTCCACTTCACTGGTAAAACCTCCCTGGATTTCAGTAATAATACCTTTAAATTAGAAATCCTGTAATAAAAATAAGTATTTCACATAGGTTTTGAGGTGTCTGTTTATATTTAATTCAATCATTTATAATCAGGCTTCTTCCTTTTGAACTCCAACCACATATTGTTGCTTTACTAAACATAAGAAAGAAGTAACAAGTGCTGAACTCATTCCTTATTATAATCCTGATTCTTTATTTCATAATCTTTACCAGACATTTTAAATGCTGACCTCCAAGCATTTTCAAATTCTATTTGTGCTGGATAGCAGTGACGTGGATTCAGAATTTCCAAGTACTTACAACTTTTTCATTTGATTTACAATTTCCTGATATATATGCAGTGACAGACAAAAAATTTAAATTTACAAAACTAGGAAACCTTGGAGCTCTTGGAAAGGAGAATCCTGCTACTTCCCCCATAACTACTACAATTTGGCTCAGCAGCTACTGAATTGGCAAAATTTGTGATTTACTCTCCTGCTTACTTACAGGACCCTTTGAAATTACGTAACACCATAGATTTTTTTTATTATTATTTTTTTTAAAACATGTGCCTCTTTTCTTACTTAAGTTTGCAGTACTCTTTTCTTATACCCAGATCACTCAACAGTATGTGGAACACACATCAATGGAAAAGCAATGCTCAGTAACACCACATTAAATTCAGCTCGTGGGTTCATGCCATTAATGAAAGCTTCCTCTGTCCTCCCTGTCTTATAATTTTTGTGGTAAATCAAAAAGTTTCCATTTTGTCATTGGGCACATGCCTCTGAAGAACAAGACTTGGTTTTAAACCTTCTAACATCAAATATTGATTTATCCATAAAAAATGACAATCAGAAGTAATGGAAAGGTTTCCTTCAGAGGAAAAGATGATGGTATCATTTTTGAAGTAAATTATTAAATCCTATATGTTCATGTAATTAGGTTTCTTCTTTGGAATTCTTGTCTGTTTCAGAATCATGCATCTAACAGAGGTTCTTGTAATTTATAAAGATGCATAGACCACAGGCATTTTTATGGTTGCTCATGTCCTTGCAGTTCCTCACCATAACATTTTCTTTTCTAGATCCCTGGGCTAAATGTGGGGAGTTTTAGTAGAAATAGTGGAAAATTTATGATAAAATATTTTTTGTTACTCCTTGCTATCTTTCAAGACCTCTTTTGATAGAATTTTAGAGTTTTAATGAACATTAATCATGAAAGAGTGTGAGTCAGATTAGAATCCAGAGTCCTACACACATAGCCTGACCTCAAATATACTTATTTACATTCATATTTTACTATCTAAGTTTTAGTTCTTTTAAACACTAAAATAAATATTTACTTGAACAGACTAAAGCTTGTATTTCATACTCCTGGTCTGAGTAAGGGCACATAACAGTCTTCAATATTTGCATAAAAGCTAGGCTTGTTTATACTGATTAATAGGGAAATCTGTTAGAAGAGAGTATTTTATTACATTCTTTTATTACCACGTTTTTAAGCAAGAAAGCCTTGAAAATCTTGGAAAGTAATCTGAAACAACCATTTCTTGTCTAGCTGTAATTCTCCCTTACAATGCAGCACATATGACCTGCAACTGATGAGAAGTGAATCTATTTCTTGGTGTCCCACCAGGCTCCATCACAGGTATTTCTGACTCTGTGCAAACTGGTGTAGCTATTTTAGCTGCAGACCAACAACATTGAGTCAGAGTGCTCTAGAACTGTGTGACTATGGAGCCAAATCCTCCCTCTGCTGACAGCAGATGCTTCCATAAAATTCCCAATGCCTGGCAACATTAGAACTCGTGGCCAAAAAAACTGGAGCAAGAGAATGCAATGCAGAAAGCAATAGCAAATAGAATGCATTTAATCTTTTCTTCTAGGGAACAAGTACCAGAAAAAATAGCCTTTGATGCTGAGAGCTCCCCAAAAATAATCTGCACTCAGTGTTGGAGAGTTATATAGGTCATGTCTAATAATTTCTTCTTGCTATTACTATGAAAAAAAAAAAAAAAAAAAGGTGTCTCACACTGTGTGAAATCATGGTCTAAAGCTTCACAAGTGGTACAGATGATATACAATCAGTGGACTATTAAACAATGCAAAATAAGAAATCAGGTTATGTTGTAATAGATCCCAGATTCAGCAATCACATTAGACACAATTCTTTAACTGTGGGAGGCTGTAACCATGAGAATAGACTACTTTTCAGATATAATGTTTCTCATTTTATTCACAGAGGTAGAAAAATCTAGCTTTTTTTGACCACTGGAAACAAAAATGCATCTTGATATTCTTGTTATTTATTGCTGCTTTTGGATGTTGATGAACAGTTCTCTGGATATAATTCTGTATTAATACCTCAGAATCACAAAATACTTTAGGTATATGATTCTATTATGTAAAAGACAATGTATCTGATTTTCCATGGTAAAATTTGGAAATGGCAGGTCCCAAAATCAACTATGATTGCATTGTTTTAAGAAAAAGTTAACAGCTAACCAAGATTCTTGGACAAGTTATGCCTTGAAGGGCTGGAGTGATGCTTGGCTCAATAGTTTAAAAACAAAAAAAACCAGGTAGAGTTTCTCATCTTGTAGCAAGGAGTGAGCAAAGAAAAAAAAAATCATTACAATGAATTACACAGAATTACCCATAAATACCTATGCCTGTACAGCGGCAGTCAAATATGACCGACCCTATTGTGAAGAAAATATCACAACACCCTCAAAGGCAACCATTGATTGCCTTTTCTAGATCAGTATCAGAGACTGCACTGAGCTGTCTGAAAGGTGCCCTCCTTAATTCACAGCATAACAGAAAAAACTGAAACAAGGGATGCAATTTACCAGAATAAATTGTCTCAGAAAGTCAATCAGAAAGACTCGTTCTGGGAACCGTGACTAAAGAGAGCACATTTCCAAATTGAAAGAAATTCCATGCAACTCTACTGTTTCGTTACCTACAATGAAATTCAGTCAGGTACTCACCCTCACTTTCTGTGGAAAATTCACTAGAAAAAGTGGACTCACAGATAGATAATTGATTTTATTCTTTGTCTTTCTAATGGAAAAAAAAAATTGTTTCATTCTTCAAAACTATTAGATCAGACAGGCAAGGTGAAAACCCTAAAAAATAAAAATTTTAATTTTTTTTCTAAATTAAATGCCCATATAGAGCCATGATCTTTACTTGCAATCTTTGGTCTGATTTTGTATTCTGCAACATGGAGGAGAACCAGGTCAAACTATTACAGTGAAAATTTCATTCCTACTTACAGTTAATTTGATCAATCCTTTTGACTTCTCAATATTTAAGGTAGTTCTTGCAGAATATACTAACATGAAAGTTACTGGGCAACACAGGAGGTTTTGTTACTCAGAGAATGATTACACTGGAAGGGAGCTGAGGAGTTGATGTAGCCGCCTGCTCTAAGCTAAGTGAGACCAAGCCAGATTCCCTGGGGCTTGAAAATCTCCCAGATAGGGCTTGAAAATCTCCAAAACTCCACAACCTCCCTGGAAACCCATTCCAATGATTAATTATCTCATAACCAGGGGGTTTTTTCATATAAACCTAATCCAAGCCCACTCCCATTTCCATGCATGGGCACTCTCTCCTCCCACCACTGTGCACTTCAGCAAGGCTTTTTTTTTTTTTTTTTTTTTTTTTTTGTCTGTTAATGGATGTGAAATTTGTATTTGCTGAGACTGCAGCGGAACAACTGTCAATAACTACAAATAGGGGAAATTACACTGCATTAACTTTTACTTTCTTCCATAGTGATACTTCTGAGTATTTTGTGCAATGAGGTTTATATTTTAGAAGTAATTCTTCAAGATTAAAAAAAAATAATACGGAGAGGGACAGCAAAATATTATTTCATTTGAGTGACAGATCACAACTAAAGACTAAGAGTTAAACTACTTTCAGTTTCCCCATTACACATTCCCCTACCTGGTATCAGCATTCCTACTCATACCATGACACCAATAGCTGTGAAAAAAGAAAATAGATCTTTAAATCTGGACAGAAATCTGGACTCTGGCAGAACCTTGTCTTAAATAATATCCCTGTAATTAACAAGACAAAAAGAAACTGTATGACAAAGAGTAGGGAGATAAGTTTCTAAAAGGAACTTTCACAAACATTTTCTATTAGTTATTGGAGAGGGTTCATCTCACAGCATCCATTCTGGGAACATTCCTTTTTCCACTGCATTGTAAGGAACATCTCAGGAGCATTGTTGTTTCTGGGCCTCCTTTGGAGGCCAGTGGAAGCTCTGCCATCATTGGATTCAGGGCTGCTCTTTTACAATTTACATACTTAAAAATTCAGTGCACTCACATTCTTTTGGCAAGTTTCTTTGAGTTTATTAATTATTTCTCCATTAATATTTTCTGCTTTTTTTAATGAGAGAAAAGCATGCTTGAGCCTGCAGGTAAATCTGAATGAAATTTTTCAAATATCAGAGCTCCAATAAAGAATTGGTTCTTTAGCAGCTATTAAATAATTAAGAGGTTGCAGCAGCAGTTTCAAATGGCCCTTGTCAATGCTTGATAATTTATTTTCACATCAAAACTGTAAGTCATGGGCAATATGCATTTCTAGTGACATTTTAGGATAGATTGTAAAGTTTTAAGGCCACTTTGAGAAAGAGAAAGAAAATACACTGCATTAATAAAGAAGAAAAAGGAAAATATAGTTCTAGTTTTAAATTAGATTCTACAGACCTAGTACATTTCCATTTCATGCATCTTCTTTTACATTTGCCCACCATAATGAAAATCAAACTATTTTGTTTGCATCAAATGAGAATAGACTGAGGCTGAAGAAACAGTCTTGGTTTATCACCCCATATCTGTCCAACTTTTTTGTTAGGTACTACAGCCCAAAGCAGCCTAACTCCTTTTATACTGGTGAATTTTATCCTTGGTGAGGGAAGGAGAACGGATTTTGAGATGTCTCTGTGGGCTCTGTGAGACAGTAAGTCATGTGCCAGCAGAGCAGCAAGCACGGCGTTTACAGACACAAGAAGGTGTGACTCTCTGAGAGTAATGGGAACTGTAAAGACCTTTAGGGGAATTAATGCTTCCCAATTCTGGTCTCTAAAAAAATTCTGTGTTCTGGTGCTTTCCCAGTTCGCTGGCTGAGAAGAGCTTCTCCCTGGGTATAAGCCTTTATTTGTGCACGTTGTCAAGATATCAGAACATTCACTCAGCCACAGCGTTATGCTTGTGATGTTTTGTGTTACTTGTGAGGTGCCACTCCTGCAGGAAGTCAGGAAACCTCCACCAAGACCACAGACACTGGCAGGGGCTCCTTCTCATGGTGTATGGCAGCACCCAGGGCTCCCCTGCCATTGTTCACCAATTCAGGTCAATACAAAGAGCCTTTCCTTTTAAGAGTACATTGAATTAAATGCAGTACACTAGGGCTCCCAGACTCCCAACAGCAATCCTGAAAAAACAAAGGAAAGCATAAATATGTAACCTAGTTTACATTAGCAGCCATTAGAAATGGGAAAGACCTGTCAGAAGCTCCACTTTATTTGTTCACAAAACAGGACCTTCCTTCACCTTTTGAGAGTTTTGAATTGTAAGTGTCCAGCTTTTCATCAACTTTACACTCAACTGCAATGGAGGAGAAACGGGTTCAAGTGTTTTCATTCTTAAGCCATGGAGGATTTTATTACATCTGAAAAACAGACTCACAATCCATCCAAATTTTAATCAGATTATCAGTTCTATTCTGAAATAAGATATGTTTGCAACGAAAACCAGCTATACTATGAAATAACTACTTTTAAAGTCTTTTCAGATAGAGAAGCTAAATCATTATTGTAGTAGTCTTAAAAAATGCCATAAAGAGGGAATCACAACAGAGCAAAGCATTTTGGACTTTATTTGTTTGTTTCTCCCTAAGAAGATGCTTGAAGATTCCTTGGCAAATATCAATAAAGCCTCAGTTCAGGCAGAATTCAAGTAGGAACACACAAACACTGGAAACTCAACCACCTTGAACACAAAGCAACTGCCCTTTCCTCTTTTTATCCTTAAGCAAGCACAGAAGAATCAAGATCAAGCTTTCAGGACCAAATTTTTGCAACTGAAAGTCAACAATTCCCAACCTCAGTGCTGGCTACCATGGCTGATGATCTCACTCCAAAGCTTAGGAAATGTGGAGGATGAGAAACGTTCAACCAAGGCACTAAAAAACCCCAAGAAAATAACATTGTTGCCTTCAAGCTTGCTAAATTATTTTGTGCCCTTGGAATCTTTTGAATTCAAGCCTTCTCAATAGAGAAGAAACCCCAGTGGATTACTATGAGTTATCATAAGAGTACAGGTTGTGCACTACCCACAAACCCAAGACATTCTTTGTGCTACAGAAAAATACTGTTGCAATAAGATTGGAATATGTTCAAATTACCAGGAAGAACTTGTCGAGAAAATTAGTTAATAATTTTTCCTCCTAGCTAAAGGCGGTTTCATGGGGTATCAGAGTTGTACACAGAGCAGGACAGCAACAAGTGCAGTTTTAGCTCTTTAGTGAAAAGGGAAGCAAGTTATTGGTAACAAGGCAGGTCTGAGCTAACTTCAAATCCATGTCCTCAGTTTGATCAAAACAAGTTTTAACAGGAGAACCCAATATATCTCCTAAAGAGAAGATGACTTTCTGATATCAAAGACTTATTTTTCATTGTTTCAATTTTTTACTCATAAAAATGAGGCAACATGAACCAAATACCTTCCTTCAGAAGGATAAAGGAAAAAATATATTACATGATTTCCAGGTATGTTCATCACTAAAGACGAACATCAGTATTATTAGAATTTCTTATCAGAAACAGCTTATCAGAATTTCTTCAGAGGAAAACTCTGACAGTGAAGGCAGATCCCACACCAAATTAACAACAAGTAAATCTCAAAATAGCACTAAGTATAGATAGCATTAATGATGAAAGGGCAAGATGAGGAGGCTGGAGACAAAGGAAAATAAATGAAAATGACAAGAGGTCTGCAGACTTATCACAGGGGAATTCAAGGCAACAGCACAAGTCATCGCTGTTAGAAATCAGAAGCAATAAATGTATGCAGAAAGACCAGCAGAAGGACATTAGAAGCATAATATCCCAGAAACAACTGAAAGATTTGTGTCTTTATAGTCTTATGCACACAGCCTCAGTGAAGGAACTGTATTCACTGAAATTTCTCAAACAATAAATAAACTTCTGATCTAAAGATTGTAGTGCATAAAACCCCTGCAAACATTCCTTAAATATTAGTCTTCCCACATGACAAAGGAAAGTGATAGGTATTCATGAGTTACTTGTTTTTCAGTCAGAGTAATTATCCCATTAGAAAAACAAATCTGTCTAAACCCTTGTTTTTAAGGCAAAGAAAATTACTTCATTTTTCAGAACTGCGGTAAAAACAAACTAAAAAATAATAAAATCAGTCTGATTGGGAGATTGCCACTATACAGCTGCAATTAAAGATATGCAGCTGAAGGGACTCAGCACTGCTGTGAAAGCCTCCCAGCTACAACAATTATTCCTCTTGCTGTCTGGAAGCCTGAAAGCTGTCTGTACAAGCAGGACCCAAAGCCTGGAAACAAGCAGATACTCTGCCACAACATGGTCCTGCCAACAAAGGTATCCTGCTGTCTCCTAAGGCCCAATATTATTTCCAGGCTAAATTTATTCATTAGCAGGTTTAGAGCTATTTTTCCCTGCCAACACTGTACCTTGATTCCAGCATTTAGCCATCTTGGTATGTGCTTCCTACTACATTTACACAGACAAGGCTCTTTCAACATCTTGCTAGAAAACAGTTTCCTTGGCCTGGGGGTGAAGTTCTCCATTTCATCTGAGCATTGCACCTGCTCCAGTTTCACTTCATCTGATTTAGCTGACCAGGACAATGCACGCAGTCCAGCTGAGGAGCTCTTATCAGTACAGCAGTTACTCCTTAGCTGAGCATCATGTTCACCATTTTCACTGCCATACCAATGCTGAAACACAATTACCTTGCAGCTGATTAATACACTCACATGTTGCTTATTACTCACTGGTAGCAGAAATGCTTGCAATTAGTCCCTAACCACATGACCATGCAATATCATCCTGTTACTTCACTTCAAATTCACATAGCCGATTTCATCTCATGTTTGAGTCAAATTGTTTTCCAGCTTTAAGACATCAGTGAATTCACCTGCTATTTACAACAGGGTAAAAATGAAAATAGACGCATAAGATTAATGCTTACGCTATTCTGGAGTCCCTCAGATCACTAGGTCTTATCTCTTTAAAATTTTTTGTCATTGCATAGAATTTTTCATAATTTATCTGCCGTATTGCTGTGTGCCACCTTTTCCAGCTCGACAACACATGACACAATACCAATCACATTCCTGCAGGCCTTATAAGTCAGAGATGCTGTAATCTTGTTGATAAGAGCCAAGATGAACAAGGTTACAGGGAAATCTACCACAGTAGGTCTTAATTAGCTTGTTGGTTTTCCTTTATTATATTTCTTTTTATTATCACTTTTCAGGTGATAAATTCACAATCCTTGCAGACATATTAATTCAGATTCATGGGAACAGTTATTCAATGTGCTTTTAGGCTTTCTTTTGGGTAGTTTTGGTTTTTTGGTTTTTTTTTTTAATATGTGCATTATATACAGTATTCTCCCATTTTAATGTATGACTCCAGTTTTAGCAGATTAAGTACAAGATCCTTGCTAGTAGTAATTTCACAGTTATTCCAGCTACATGCCAGTTTTTCCACTGTGACAGAGTGAAGCATAAGCATGTTGAGTACAACAACTTTTAAGGTATGTTACAAAGTTCTTTCATTAAGTTTTCTTCCAATTAGAGTTGTATTCCAGTTTTCATTTATGGAACTGGTATATCTTTTCAGTTAATTGCTGAGGTATTGTTTTGTTAGCTGAGTGGTCATTCTTTAAAGTTTGCTGAAATGTGACATTTTACACAGAAACACAGCAAGTTTATGGGAGAAGTTTCTGAAGCATAGGAAAAAATTACATTTTCTCTCACACATAAATATAAATACTGAAAGGGAAATGCAAAAAATAATAGATTTGATTCATTGAAAGTAACTCCATTTTACTGAAGTTCAGCACAGCAAATTGCAGAGCTATGGATATAATAAATGTTTTCACCTAGAGCTTGCAGCAAATTTTCCCCCATGATTTATTTCCTTATGATATAAAGTCTGTAATTTGCTTGAGAGGGAGAATCCAATTACTCTCCAATTAAGAAAATTCATGTCCTTTGTTTAACTGGAAGGGATCCAGACTCATACAGTTGAATGTTCTTTTTTGTCACCATTAACAAAAAAAAGAGTTCTTTATGTTTTCAGAAAATAGCATCAATTATTTCTTCTAGATTTAACTTCTGGAAGATGGCTTAACAGATCTGGGTGGACAGAGTATCAGGGGCACCTCTTGTACACATCTCAAACTATAGTCTCTATACATCATCAATATTACAATTTGCTTATCTAAGATTTGTACTTTTTAAAATAAAGTGTTGCAGAGAGATCCTTGATGATCACATGACTTGCCAATGTCTACAGAAATTTAACCTGATCTCAGTGTGGGCTGGGAGTTATGCCTTGATATTAAAATTCTGACCTGCACATGGCCACCATGTATATTGTGACATTTGCACGTAAAAATTCATGTATGCTTTTGAAATTCTCTAAGTCTTAACAGCTGGTTGCTGGGGATGTACAATTTCTTCCTAAAGCTTATTTCCATCCCCGTGGATTGGGACTGGAGAGTATTTGGTAGACAGCATTATTATTATTATTATTATTATTATTATTATTATTATTATTACTACTACTACTACTACTACTACTACTACTACTACTACTATGGCTTAAAATCAAGGACTCTTCCTTTCCCCAGTCTCTTAGTAGCCATGATAAATTTGACTTCAGTTTTCTTATGAAGGGTTCACAGATTATATAGGGATCAATGTCTTCTGAAACTACCTAATAATCTTTCACAATTTCTGTTTTATGCTAAAAGGGGGTGGGAAGGAAGAAATTCAGCTGATAAGGGAGGGGGGGAAAAATCATAATTCAAAATTCAGAACAGCTAAATAGGTCATTCAAGTCTTATAATAATCTCCAGTATCCAGGAGCAGGTGATGGCATTGGTAGTCAGGAACAGAAATTAAGAATATGGAACGCTGACATTTTTCACAGAGCTTATAGGTCTCAAACACTGGATTGTCTCAAGCACAGCTGATGCTCTATGGGGTAACCCTCAAATGCATTATCCCTTGTACGAGGGCAAAAATATGTATGAGAATGTGAAGAAACAGCTCTACAGTCTCAAAATATCTACATTTTAAGCCATTCAAATGCAGTGGCTTAAATACTGCTTAGAATCCTTTAAATAGTACTGAAGGTAATGACTAGTCCTCTCACTGTAGCAACAGCCCCTTCTCTGATCTGACCTGGCATTAGCCAGTACTGGCTAATGAATTATGATCACTCCAATTTGCCAGCCCAGGAATTCATTAAAAACCTTCTTCTCCTACAGTCTGCAGAAGGTAACTGTTCAGCTGATTTCATTGCAGCTTTGTTCTACTCATAGGAGTATGATAGCACACTCCCTGTGACCACATCCAAAGCCATAAAAAGATTTTCTATAGAGGGAGAATGCTTGTGAACATATGACAGCAATTTTTTCAGCTCTTTCCAAAAGTGACTTCTGTTTTTCCAAACCTATTGATGATAACCAGGGCCTGAGATCGAATTCCTTTACTGTACTCAGTGCTCTAGAAAGATCCAATTGTCCACAGCCACTGAGAGACCTGCCTTGAGCTTTTTACAGGTCTACCAAAGCCACAGCTTATTAAATGATTATTAAAGGATTCCATGGGCTGCAATGATTCACAGTGCTGCAGACACATGGAGATTTTATCAGAGACATGGATATACCGACAGTTTCCTTCTGAAGTAGCATTACGTAAAAGTCATTCAAACAGAAATTAGAATTCAGGAAGAGAAGAACATTACAAACATTTGTCTGAAAGTGCTTGCTAATCTGTGGGATGCAATAAAAAATAATACGTAATAGCAAAAGAAAATGGCAAACAATGGACAACACCAAGAAAATAGGAGGCTGCAAAATGGTAAGCATTTCATTGTGGCTGAAAGTTTCCTAGTTTTTGAGGACTTGTAGCAAAAGTAAAGACTTCTAAAAGCTAGGCTTCCATGTAGCTGAAAACATTACATTGGGATATAAGGAGGAGAAGTTAGAGCAAACATTCTTTTTCAAGGCTGGGAGAACAGTCACATAGAAAGGCTGCTCAAATTTAGGAGGAGTGCCCCTCTGTGTGCAAGCTCTGTAATGAACACATGGATATGAGATGGAGAGAGCTGCTATAGACGTTTTCTGTAAATTTTCTGTTCTTGCTCCAAACAAGGCACATTATTAGAAGCAAAAGGACTGCACACTCCCTATGCACTTTCAGACCAATTCCATGTTTAAGACACCAGCAGGAACAATTATGCCTTATGTTCCAGGGCTTAGAGAAAAGAAAGGCCTGTTTTCTTGAGCACAGCTCTCCATGCCTCTCATTCACAGGGACAAGCGAAATGACCTGGTGTAATTAATTATCATTGCATTTCAAGACTGCTGTATTATCACCACTCTTGCAGTGAGAGATCTGAAACCTATTTTTGCCCAAAGGCTTTACCAGAGCAAGGAAGGGCTGAGCACGGCAGGGATCTGGCCAATAGCCAGGAGGTTAAAGTGCTGCTTCAGTTCCAAATTTTAGTTTTGCTTGCCGCAGTGCTGTAAAATCTGCTTTAGCTGTGAGGGAACTTTCAGCAACGTGGGAACTTTACTCAAGAACCACGAGGTGGCACCACAAGAAGCCATAAAACCTGTTCAATTATCTGCAGTTCTGATCTTGCTCGTTTATATAATTAATAAAGCAATTGAGTAGGACTGTTTCTTTTTCAGGCAGTACAAGAGAGATTACAAATGGATCTCAGCTAAGTGACTTTTCTATTCCTCTAAGCTGAGCAGGCAGTGTTTAGACTGATCCATTTCAAACAGCTGTTTAATGCTGTGCTGAAACAGACACAACAAAAATCAATATTTTAAAAGGTGATCGGTGCCCACGAGTATCCAGTTTCAAGGTAATTTTAATGGCATTTAGGAACACACATTTCACAGGCTGGCTCATTGAGCTTGTCCTGCAATGATGCCCGGTTTTTCCTCCCACAGCACTGTTCAACTCCTCTGCCTACCCCAGTGCCCTGCCTGGCATCCCATCCTCTTGGATGGTTCTCCCATCCTCTTGCAGATATGCCTCCCAAGACAGGCTTCACTGCCTGGGATGGCAGGGTTCCAAGCTCCTAAAGAGAGAGAAAAAATTAATTTCTAGGGTCCTTGGTAAGACAAGAGGGACTCCTGGATCCTAAAGGGAATGGTGTTTTCTGATGTCAGTCCGGCCAAGACTCTGGCTCAGGGTTCCAGCCATCAGATATCTGTCCTTTTCTGCCTAAGGAAGCCTCCCATCTGCTGACACCATGGCAGACACAGGAGTGTCTATCTGGCAGGCTGAGCAGCCCAGACCTCCCACCACAGCACAGTCTGTTCAGTGCATGCTCCCAGTCACACAGCATGGAATTCCAGTAGACCCTCCCAGGTATTTTTTACTGCCCATAAGTGATGGAGTGCCTCTGGTCACTGTCATCCCCATCCCTTAGACTATAATGGTGTTTCACTCTCCTGCTTCCTATCAGGAAAAACATTCCTAGGTTTTCCCTGTGGATTGGAAAATCATAAAATGATATTATGGAATGGCACAAACTGCTTTGTGTACTTCTCTATTCAGCCTTCAATGATCAGCAAGGAAAAATACTTCATATCCAGAACCCTTTAATAAATACCTCAGAAAACACACTTCCAAATGAGCTTTCTAAACTCTAAAATGAATTTGCCTGAATAAATATGGTGCCTGTGCATCACTCTCCAAAATATGCTTAGCCCTCAGACAGCAAAAAGTTCTCAATACTGTGATTTAAATGAAACTGACCTTCTGACTTCCATCATATTCCTGTTTAAAAATAAGGCCTCTGGTTGTATTTGATTTTAAAAATACACATTCATTGGGAATTCAGCCAAATACAATAATTGTTTTCTTATGTCATCATTCTGCTGATACAACCTAAGTAATCAGATTTAGTTTTCATATTAAGCAATGTACTGGGCCAATACCTTAAAAGTATTTTTTTATAAGTTTCAGATCTGTTTCCTCATTAAAACTCTGCAATACTGATTCCTGCTGCTGTTTCATAAAACTTCTTTGCAAATTTGCAATCTGATTACAATCAAATTCCTGTAGCTCACAGGACAACTCCATCACCCTATAAAGCTGCTCAAAAATGGCTCCATGCCCTAGAACAAAAGGTCCATATGACTGCTTATAAAAAAGGAATTGAAAAGAAATTGTTCAGAATCTCTAAAAGCAGTTAATATTTTAGCTAAATTTGGTCAGACAAAATGTTAAAATTGCAGCGGAAGGTGTCTATGGCTGCATGCACTCTGTCCAACCTATTTTTTCTTAAGCAATTTGACCTAAAATTACTGCGTTTGCAAAAGCAATATGGGTCAGACATCTTCAGCCTAGGACTTTATTTAGCAACCCAAATAAAATGGGCTTTTCTTCTGTTCTCTAAGTGTGCTGAATCGTTCTGTATCAACTTTATTGTGTTATCAATGCAGACTGTCAGCATGATTCAGACAAGCCTTATGTTGCATATCTTAGCTGTAGTTTGAAAACAATTAGCAGCTGCTGTTTATGTATGAATAAGGTTCAGTCCTCTGCCAAATTTCCTGTTTTAGAAGAAGAAGGCATCATAAAATGCATCATAGACATATGCCTGCCCAGCTTCTTAACACAGTTATGGAAGATAACAGAAATACTGATGAAATATCAAAGTGTCTGATGCATTGTCCTTTTTTTATTATTACTATTTCTAGGTTTAACATAATATGAACATGGCAGATCAGTGCAACAACCTACCTATAGATAGAAAATAAATGCAAACATTCTTACACTAACTACTAATGGCAGCTTTTGTCCTTTGGACTCCAGTCATTCTATAATATTTGGGCCTTGAAATAATATTAACATTAAAGTTAAATAATAATAAAAAACTCAAATTAAAATTGACTTTTCAAGTAAAAAATTGTTTAAGTAAGATGTGTTTATTTGGTTTTTTTTTGGTTATCTTTCTGATGTTCTCAACAGCATAATGACAATTCCATACAGACCCAAGAACTGCTCAGGTAACAAAAAGGAAACCCTAGCTGATCATGTATAACTTTATATATTGTCCATCAGGTCTTTCCCTTGTTTTATCACTTTTCTAATATGACTAATCTATTTTAAATCCATTACAATGCTTTCTTGTTGAAAAACACTATAATACTCAGAAAAGCTTAAAATAAAACAGTAGTACTCGAGGGCAGTCACAGAATCAAAACTTCTACTTACTCACACACAAAAAAGGGAAAAAAAATTCATTGGAAAAGTAAAATATTCAGAAACTACATGATAAGTAAAAATGAAAGAATGACAAAGAAAGAAATAGGAAGAGAGCATTTTTAGCAAACATACAATTTTTATTCTTGGTTTACTCTTGAGCAGAATCTTAACACATATTTTCAAACAGATACCAATGGAGTTACCAAATGATCTTATATAAAGAGCTAAGATCACACTGTGGTTCTGCAAGAGAAAAAGATAAAGGTTATAAGAATGCCATCACTTAAAAAGCATAAGAAAATGCAGCTGGTTTATAGTTTATATATTTAGAAAAATGGCGTAAGAATCAGCCATGAATGAATTTGTCATATGAGACAAAAACTACAAGAGAGATGACTGAATGACAGCAAAAGCATCTGTATTGTTGCTTGCACTGTTCTGTATTTATTAAACACTTTTCAGAATCTTTAGTTTCTGCTGGTGTTGACTGCAAGCAGGATTTCCACAAGACTTAGGAAGACTAACAGCTTGTGTAGGTATTTGAAAATATGGGATATATAACCTTAGCTCCAAGTATTGGAAGCTTGTATCTCCAGAGATTTCTAAAATTTTGTGCTACTAAAACAGAGTCAATCCATTATGGCATTTTCTTTAGTCTCCTGAGAATCAAATATTCTGCTTTCATATGAATTCATGTACAAATTCATAATTAATGATTAAATCTTTAGCTTACACTAATTAGTTTCAACTATCTATGTGCTCAGCAGGCCCGACCTACTTCACAGTTCTGCTTCATTAGTGCTGGCAACTGAAAACAATATCAGTAAAAATTATATTGACCAACAGTGACCAACCACTCAATGCAGGTGCCACTAAAGCCAGTGAGAGCCTCCCCACTGATTTCAATAAGAATCACAGTAAACCCCAAAGGCAGAGAGAGGTAATGCAGTGACAAAAGTCATCTCCCACCAGTAGCAAGCAACAAAAACAACAGCAACAAAACAGAAAAACAAAACTCCAGTCAATTTACTTGGCACAGGCTTGTGCTGCTGTGCTGTGAAATACCAACCCCACAGAGGGAGCTCGGACTCAAGCACAGACTCAGAAGCAATTTGCAATCTTTGTACTTCAAGGATATCAGTTTAGTCGATCACTGGGGAGCAGCAATATACCTCAGGTTAAATTTGGAACTGTGCAGAAAAGCATTTGGACAAGCACAGAAAGGGGAAAGGAGGAGTACTTGGTCAAGCCTGGCAGTGTCCAAAGGAACTCAGCAAAGGCAAACCCACAGCATGATGGCACTGAATGCACACCTCCAAATCTTCCTGTGGTGGAACCACATAAAAGTAAATTAAGCCATAGGTTTAAGCACCTTTGACAGGCCTTGAGACACGTTCAATGCAAAACAGCTTTCATATGCAGGAGCTATTATCCTCAGTAACATATTATTTATCAAGATAACTATTAACCTAAGAAACCTAAAACCATGTCCCTTGACACCTTTAAGTTTAAGAATACTTAAGTATTTTAGAATACATTAGAAGCTAAGGCTAAGCTGCAGCTGGAATAGTCACAAGTATTTTATACCAGACATGTTTTTTCCCACTAGAAGGCTCAATACATCTTCTGTCAGGACAGAGTCAGATTTATTACGTGTGTGGATGTGTGGTGGATGTGTTCCACACATATAAGCAAGTCTTGCAATAGCACTTTGACAGATGCTGAAGTTCTCTTAGCTATCTAAACTACCTTCTTTTAAGCAAGACAGACTTAAAACTCGTAGTAACAGAATTGTTAGTCTTAGCCTCACCACACTTGAAAAAAGAAAATCCATTTGTTTAGGACACTCAAGGAACATAAAAGCTTTCAGTTCCATATTAGATACTTTTGCAAGAAAAAAAACCCAAACAAAATCAAAAAACAATACCCCACATACACACACACACAAAACCCCCAAACAAGCAAACCAACCACCAGAGCACAAGTAGAAGAAAAAGAAGGGAAATAAGAACAAAATGTGTCACAGCACTTCTATTTGAAGTGGTTGGAAAAGCAAAGCAAAAGCTCCCTTGTGACAATGGTGGTGACAATGGCTTGCAAGGTTACAACAGCAAACTGTTCAAGGGAAAGAACCACAGAACACCAAAAAAATAGCAATACAAGAAGCCTTTTATTTCTCCAAGAAGCCACTGAGGCATTAACACAGCCATGTGATTCTGATGGCTGATGACCTCAGTGACTTGCACAAAAGTTGATGAGTCCTCATCTCCAGCACCATCTGTAGTTTGTTGAACCAGCCCCTTGCTCATGTTTAAGATCTTCCTTGGCAGCATTTGCCAGACTCCTGCACTCACTCCAGTTGGAGGACAGAGGTCTTGACCATTAAGTGCTCCCTTAAGGCCCTTGAAATCAGCAGGACAGACCTTCTCCTGAAGTGTTAGTACTGTGTTTACAATGTGGCTCCATGGACTCTTCAGGAGAGCACTGTCTAAACCATTTTCTGTTGATCTCCCATCTCATTCACACTCTCCAATCAATCCCATCACTTATGCTGCTACACCTCTGTTTCATTGTGGAACAAATTACATGGATTAACCACAACGCTTTTTAAAAGACAGCTTTTCCTTTTAATACAATGATTTCCCTAACTTGTGGTTCCACAAGTGAGGAGGCTGAGTGGGCCAGAACAAGGAACTAGGGCAGGGAAGAAACAACATGGCAGGGGCTAAACGTGCACTGTCTGCTTCTGAAACTACATTTCAGTGAATGCGTATGACTTCTTGAAAACATGAAAACAGACCTTTGCAACTGAGAGATCAGATATTTTGTGTACTGTCCTCTGCAAATGAAACCTATTTCGTCCAATTTAATTTGCACAAATTAGTACTTAGAAAAGATCAGATCCTCAGTAGGGATATAACAAAAGTAATCAGCTTTTTGTCTGGCATCTCTGGAATTAGAGATTTACAGCAATTGAGAACCTTCTCTGAGAAGAAAGACTGTGGTGACACTAAAAGACACAAAAGACCATTATCAAACAATCACAGGGTTTATATTACATCAGAGGAAGATGTCTAATTTTTTGTCTTCTTTATAGATTTGAGTGAACTGTCTTCTCATTCAAACAAAATTTTTATTACAGGAGACGTCCAGTGAAAATTTTCAGCTCTCTTTCTAACTTTGGTCTGATGCAAAATTCATTTACAAATGAAGGTACTGCAGACTGCAGGGAAACTGGAACAGATGGCCAGTCTGCAGGACCACAGGAAGGTATGACACACTTAAAGGGCTCATTTGTAACAGCCGCTTTGAAAAGTATCCCGTCTGCAGGAAACTAATAGGGCAATGAGAATTTCTTTTCATGATAAAATGCTTTTAACTGTATGTCCTTGTCTAGTTTTCTTTCACAGATGGATTTCTGTAAAAGTCAGACTGACCATAATAGAACAGTCATAACAAAGCAAGACTGGCTGTTCTGGGCAGATAATAGTAAATACAGTGCTACTGTGAGTCATCTTCCCCAGATCTGGTATGTGGAGCTCAACAGAGTTCTTTCTCTGTCATTATTCTGGTGAAGAGGGGCACATCCCTATCTTGTGAATGCAGGAAAAGAGGCAGTGAGCAGAAGAACACTATCCATAGCCTCTTTTATTACTATGGAAAACTAGGGAATACATTTGAGTTGAGTTTGCATTGTTGTCAGTTAAAAACACGAACATTTTCCCTGGAACATGAAAATATTTCATCTGAGATCACTGACACAAAAACACTAATCTGGAGCCTCATTATGACATCCCTTCCCACAACACAAACATCTCTTGCATAAGTTAAAAAAGGCAACCATTCAACAGACAGGAACCAGGACTGAATATACTGGGCTAGAAAAGAACGGCAAAGAAAAGAGGAGCTCTTCATGGTATAACAAAATTCACATTACTAGCTTTATTGGATCAGTGAATAAATACATATGCAGCTCACTGGGTAAGACCTAACTCAGAGAAAACCAATTAAAACTGATACCCTTGAAAATCTTGAAAAAACCAAGAAAATGGTCATTAGTTAAGAAACACTATTGCAATGTCCCCACTGTGAAGTGTTCTCCACTGCCAGAGGACCAGCTAGCACCCCAAGTCTATCACTTTGAGGGCTGACAGAGCAGTTAAAACACCTGAACTTCTCATTTCCAAAAATAGGCTGGTCAACCTTTTTTCAAACTGTGAAATGGCTCAGCTATTTCTAAATGCCACTGAATCAAATCCAGTGACATGTGTAGAGAGACACTGTGACAGTAACCTTCACCATCTCTTCCCGACTGTGTTTAGCTTTTCTTTTTTCCTCTCAACAAGGCTTAATCTCACTGTCTGTCTGAACATTAATCCGCTTTCACCAAGTCCCAAACTAATGCTTGCTGCATTAATACACTGCAAATCCTCAAGGTATAAATTACACACAATTCAGTATAAAAGGAAAGCATAGGGCTTTCTTCTCACTACAGCTGTTACTTCTAGGAAGGCAAGTAGAATACAGGTAAGTCCTGATGTAGAACTCTTCTTTTTCATATTACAAACACTTAATTGCTTTTCAAAAAATACATTATACTTTGCTCTTTCTCTCTCTTGCTTCTTTTTCTTTGTCCTTACAGACAGAATACATTCTCTCTACAGAAACTTATATAATATTTCACTGAAACTTAGATAATATTTCATTGAAAGGGGTATGGTATTCTGCTATTATTATCATTCTGCAAAGATTGCTGAAATGCCATTTCAGTTGCTTAGGAAAGTCAAACTCCTTTAACAGCAAACATAAGGAAGATGTATCTAATGTCTCTGTTATCATTGATGACTCCAAATGCTTGCTGTTATATTTGAGGATAATGTGGAGACTCTCCCTGCTTCTCTAACTATTTCCTGTTGAAAAAACCTGTATATTTTCCTTCAGTAGAGATATTTTTTGCTTTATAGACAGGATGAAGACACTTAATTGTTACGTGCTGTTACTTTGCTGGAAAGCAATTTGCTGCAACAGCTGCCAGCTCACCAATATTACTATAGCCGTGGAAAGAGAAGAATGTGAATTCTGTATTACAGTGAATGCCACGTGGTGCTCAGGATACTGCTTCACAAGGGTGAGACTCTTCATTTCAGGCACCAGAATTAAATATTTCAAGTGATGTAGGGATAACCCATTCCTGCAGTCCATAGCAAACACTTGGACAGGATGAGCCTTGTGAGAGAGCAGGCTGAATAACTGCTGTGCTGTCTGACACAGGAGTGGATGCACAGCCAATCTGAGCGCAGACAGAAGGGTGAAATATCATAGTAAAGTTCAGTTAATTAACTGGCTGCATATATTATGTTCATATTGTATAACCAGAGTGAGAAGAAATACAATCTGGATTTCTGCTTTGCGCTGAATTTGTGGTTGCAAGCAGATACAATAAAGCAGCCATTACTATGTAGATTCTTCTGCTTTTTCAAATAATTTGAAGAATCAAACAATTGGCCTGAAAGATTGTCTGGTGATGGTATGACACAAATTTGCCATATCAGTCCTCCTGAAAGGGAAAAATTAAAGATCTAAGTGAAATTAGAAGAGTCAGACCCAAATGCTGTGGGATCTCAGTGGGATTTTCCCATTTTATAAAAATTTTGAAATTTAACCCATAGCAAATTTTAAAACAGTTATTTCCTTCTTGTAATTTCAGGATCCGGTATATAAATATCCACCAGTGTCAACTGCTCAGCAAACCTGTACCTTCAAGGAGGTTGTGTATGAAACGGTGAAGATCCCTGGCTGTGGTGACCATCCTGAATCTTTCTATTCATACCCAGTAGCTACAGAATGCCACTGTGACAGCTGTGACACTGACACCACTGACTGCACTGTGAGGGGACTGGGGCCATCCTACTGTTCCTTCAGTCAGAATGGAAGTAACCAGTGAAGGGCACTGGAGACAGAAGTTTGGCTTTAAATGTTCCCTGCTAAGTAAAGGTACTGTGGAGGTTTAAATGGAAGTTAACTAGCTATGCTATTTAGAGACTGCCAAGATTGAAACCAAGATTTTTAAGGCCAAAATGAAGAACTACTGACTAAACTCCTCTTCAGGCCTTCCTTACTTAACCTATCAGTTGCCTTAAAATCATTTTCGTAGGTCTACAAAAAATGCTGCTTCCAATTTCTTCTGCCCTTCCCCCTTCTTCCTCTTTAGCACAACTTTGTTATTTATATTCCTGTATTTCTACTGCCTGGTTCACATCAATTACTTTATGCTATTCTGTGCTTTCAAAAAGTTTCCAAGCTTCAAGTCTTTATTATTTCCTGCTTTTCATCTCTACTGAGAACACACTTACTTTAAAAAGCCTTGCTGCTGGTTGTGGTTCTATTAGCTGGATTGTAAACCTCTCTCAGCTGAGATCCTGACTGATTTTTCGTTGCAAAATATTTCATATAGTCATTATGCACTGCAAATAATAACAGCATGTATATTTAAGAGCCAAAATCTATGTTCAAATGTTGAATGTCACCTGAATCCTTCTACTTTCTCAGCAAGGCTTGTTAGTTCAGCCTCATTGTCACAGTAGCACAAGTAACACGAACTCTAGTTTATACCTGGCTAACTTGAAAAAATCATCAGCTCTCTATTTTCACCTGAGTGCAGAATGTAGTAAAGAGGAATGTTTAGCATTATTTAACACAGGAGTCTCAAAAATTATTTAGGGATGAATCTGGAGGCACCTGACCCCAGTAGTGCAAACATGGTGTGATAATGTGCCTTGAAAGCCGTTCACAGGAGTCCCTTCAGAGAACTGAAGTTCACAGAACTCTGCAGCAACCTACCCCTGCAAATACCAGTATGAAGTTGGGGTGGTCTGGAAGTGAGCTGGAGGACTGACTGCATCAGAATGGGAAATTACCCCGCATTATTGAGAAAATTATATGAAGCCTACAGAATGAAATCCTTTGGGGAAAATGAAAATATATCACTCTTCATCAGAAAAATCACCTGCAGAGACACAGAGTGGAAACAATGGATTCAGCAGCAGGTTGGCACTGCAGGCTTGGTGGTGTACAAGCAAAGCAAGAGTCAACAGCATCCCAGTGCTGAAGAAAAGTGGGAATGCAAGGAACAGAGCCTACAAGACACAACCTACCTCCACCACTCAGTTCTACACGGTAGGGCCTTGGCTGAGTGGTTATTTCTGACAGAACTTCAGTGCATTGAAAAACTGGAGAAAATTGACAGAAGAATAATAAGAATGGAAAGAGGCCTAAAAAACATCTTAGGAGAAAAAGATTTAAATAAATGTGGTTGTTTTGCTTATGGGAGGGAACACTTAGGGGCAATATTAGCAGAATGTTTTACATGCTTGAAGACTGTTACACAGAAAAGAACAGTCAGTTCTCCATGTCCAAAGAGAACAGAACAACTGATGAAAGATTCAGAGTAGTCACAAGCAAATCTTCTGAAAGTTCAGACAACTAGACACTGAAATAAACTGTCAGGCGCTTGGAGAAAGAAAGAGGGAGGGAACGAAGGAAGGGTATGGGGTCTGTGGATTAGTGACCACTGCAGGTCTTCCTGAACACATGGAACCTGTTAGCAATGACAGGCAAAGCTAATTCCGCACGAGGCAGGGGAATGAAGCAGTCGTTATCTGGCATGTCTGCTTTTGACACCCTTACAGACACGCTTGTTTAAGGAGAATTTGCCTGATACTCTGAATCTGTCTTGTAATAGATAATAGATATCTTAACTTACGTAGTTTTTAGCTTTTTTACTAAAGAATATCAATTCTCTTGATTTTATTTATATGATTTATATGCATGGACATTTTCTTTGGTCTAGTGAAGTGGTAAAGTAATAGATAAATCACATTGGGTCTCACTCATTTCAGTTTTAAACATCAATCCATTTCACTCAAAACTAAGCATATTATTAATATCAGCAATTATTCCATTCTAAATGAGAGAATTTTGAATTACAATTGCAAAACAAAGTAGCTTGTAGTAAAAAAAGTACGAGAAAAAGTGTTTTCAAAATAGATCTGTATTGTCTCTTGTGTATTTTCAAATAATAAAAATAATTTTATTGCACTTCTGTTATGAGTCTTAATAAGCCCATTTAAAAACTCAAGAGTCAACCTGCCAACTTTATTATGCTTTAAATTGTACATTTTCTTCTTCCTTTCATAGGTTTTCCCGCGTAACTAGTACACCCACCAGAGCCATATATGCATTATATGGCCAAATCACGTCAAAAAAGACAATATTTTAGCCTGATCCAGTAACATGATAATGAAATATTACATAGTTGCAATATAAGAGTACTGTGGATAAGAATAATGATCATCATTAATATTTTATTTAAATTATAGATATTAGAACCTGTCCACATCTGTCACAAATTAGATTGCATGTGAAAACAAAAACCATAAAGGTCTCATTTCATCCATCAGACAAAAGCACCACACATTTTCATTCTGCAAACAAAACTATTCAGAACCTCAAATCTAAAACTGTCGCTAACAGAGTTAAAAGTGCATTGAGGTGTCATGGTGTGCTGGGCTGGGGTAGAGTTAATAGCACAGAGATGTTTTTGATATTGCTGAGCAGGGCTTGCACAGAGCCAAGGCTTTTTGTGAACGGCGCTGGTGAGGGAGCTGGGGGTGCCTGGGAGGGTGGGAGGGGACACAGCCAGGACAGGTGACCCCAAATGACCAAGGGGACATCCAGACCATGGGATGTCATGGTCAGTACAGAAAGCAGGGGAAGAAGGAGGAAAAGGGGGACATCTGGAATGATGGTGTTTGCCTTCCCAAACCTTACCTGTGATGGGGCCCTGCTCTCCTGGAGAAGGCTGAACTCCTGCCTGCCTGTGGGAAGCAGTGAATTAATTCCCTATTTTGTTTTTATTGTGTGCATAGCTTTAACTTTCCCTACTAAACTGTCCTTATCTCAGCCCATGAGTTTTCTACCTTTTACCTTTCCCATTCTCTCCCCAACCCCTCTGCTGGGGAGTGAGGAGCAGCTCTGTGGGGCTGGGCTGTGGCTGGGGTTAAACCACAAGAGGAGGTTTAGGAATGGCACTCCCCAAGTCAGTGCCCTCATTGAGACTCTCCACACCATGAGCCATTCCCTCCCCCCAACAAATGGAGGCACAAAAGGCAAAGGTCCCAGCTTGAGATAAGAACAATTTGCTGGAAACATCAATGAGAGAAGAAAATGAACAGTAACAATGTTAATTGGGATAAGAATAATAAGAAAAGAGATTATTCACACAAACATCCCTGTTTGTGATAATAGACAATACCAGATGGTTCCTGTATCCTATTCTCAATCAAAATCCAAATCATCTCAACAATTACTTCTTCTTCTACAGACTAATGGCAAATATTCCACTGTCAGTACTTTCAGCAACAGAAATGCAGAAATTCTTAAAGAAGGCTGGCCAGACTTGACGATATCTTAGTCTACATTTGATAGTTTGTAAGACAGGCTTTATCTTTTTAAAGTTCAATTTCCATTGAATGCCAAATAATTTCATTAAACTTACTTTTAATCAGTGTTTCTGCAAAGTTTTAGTGAAGCTACACACGAGCCATGAATATCAGTATAGTCTGACATGCAAATCTGCTTATTATTATTTAAGAAAAATATTTAAGAGGCCGTTTTTATGCTTGTTGTCTAGCTCTGTCAAGACATATAAATGGTAACTCTGTCAAAAGGTGAAAATCTCTGTATGACATGCCACTCTAAAAGGTAAATTGGTGGATAAGCTTTTAGAAATGTTTCTAATACAGTCAGAAGTAGATTTTGAAGAACTCTTACCATGGGCCTAATATTTTTCATTGAAATCAATACATAAAATATTTTCCAGCTTGAACAGAACCAGTCTGTCAACAGTGAATTTTTCCAAAGCTGCATATGAATCCTATTTTTAATGTCAGGATCTTCAAAAAGACCTTAGAATATGCCAGACTTTAGCCACCAGCCTGCAAAATCTAATGTTAGAAGCGGTAAAAATTAAAATGGACTGAACTATTTACTTCTATTTAAGCAAAACTATTTATTTTCTTGCATGAGCCTGAAAGAAGCAAACCTGGAAAACTTTAATTTATAAGCCCCTGGTGAAGGCATATAGCACAGAGGCAATACATGGTGTGGGACTGTCCCTTGCAGGCCTCTCAGAGGGCCACTTGATGCAGGATTCTCTGTGCTGCAATTAATTAAGTCTTGCAAATGCCCAGATGTACGATTGAACTGCACGGAGATTATTCATCTGTGCCGCCACATCTGTGGGCACATTAAAACTCCCTGTCATTCATTACACAGACAGTCTGACCTTGATCTTAGGAGTGTCTGTGCCAGGCGTACTTGAAGTTCTCCAGATGTCAGGATGGGAACACGGAGTGCAGCAGCAGCAGCAGCAGCAGAGTCCTCCCAAGGAAATGACCACTTAATCCCAATGCATTTTTATGTGGAAAGCACAGCCTGATTTTACAGACAGACAAGGAAACACACATTCCTCACCTTGAAGCCATTAATAAAGCATCAACATAATTAGCATCAGCGCACTCTTGTCAGTGCTCAGCTATTATTCCCAGCCTAAATAAATCACTCCTCCTACCTATAAACAGGCTTGCACTTGTTTTTTAAGTTTTCCATATAACTGAGCTCACCATATTTTTTACCATAAGCAAGAAATATAAACGTCCTCTCCCTGTATTAACCCAACTGATGAGTAAGAACTTACGAGTCATCCACAAATCTTCAGACAAATCCAGCCTGAAACAGAGCTAATTGCAAATGGTGGAAAACAGGAATGTCAGCACTCTGGCTTGCACTTGTCAGCTTGGGGCTGCACTTAACTTGGACCATTTAAATGGCAAGGGGAAAGGCAGTACAGCGTGGTGTTTACCTGCTGTGCTCCTCTTTCACCCTCCCAACTCAGCAAGGACATTTAGTTTTGTCAGTGTGCAATATTTAGCCACATACTTTATCTTCATTTAAAAAAATACAACTGGCACCTTAGTTGAAACTACAAAAAAAAAAAAAAAAAAACTGAAAAACCAGTTAAACAACCAATCTGAAAAATTCATTTGGAGAGGGCAGCCTTGAGATTAGTGGCTCCCCTCCACTCAGGCAATGGGATCTATAAAATTTTTCTAGGTCTCTCATGTTTCTCTTCAATTTATGTTATTAACATTAGCTATCAGAGCCTTGGTCTGTCAGCATGACTTATGCTGATAGACATTACAGCAGCTCACAAGGCTACAGTCTGGGAAATAGAGCAAATGAGACAGGAGCGGGGTTAGAGAAAGGACATACTTTCAAGAAATCAAGTGTCAGTGTTTCATTCTCTGTGGGCGGGGAAGGCAAAGAATTAACTACCTATGCTTCACAGCCATTAACCATCAGACCTCTTAATTCACTGGAAAAAATGGGAGGTCGGTCAGGTACATTTCTTGCACTGTGTTATTCTGTGTGAAATAGACATTATATGTAAACATTATTCTGTGGGAAAAAGTAAAGCAAATTATGGACCTAATATGTTTGGATTACATTCAGCTATAGTTGCATTCATTAAATAATGCTATTATTCAGTCAGGATATGAGTCTAAGACCCAAAATATGTCTCCTTCTTAAAATGACAATATTCAAGACGTATAAATTAATCTAGCATTATCCAATGGCTTGTAGACAAACCTTTGAATAACTTAACCAATCCAGTTTTCCTCCTCCTTCATGTGTTTACATTTAAAGTTTCATTCAAAAATTACCTTCTCTTTCATTATCTCCTTCTTTCTTTACTCAGCATTGGCAAGACTCGACGCTCTTGTGAATGCCGTGGAAAATCCCAGTCAAAATAATCTGATAACAAAGAAAAATCTTCAGAAGTTAGAAAGAATATTTTTGGTTCAGATACTGTCAAAATTTATGTCACAGTGAGGCAATGGGTTATGGATCAGGTTTGTGCCCCAAAGAGGCATTTAGAATCACCAACAGCAAGGTAACACAGCTTAGGGCATGCACTCCATCCAGCCCAGTGATCGAGAAATAATACAGACAGCTTGAAATTAATTCTGCTCCCAGTTCTAAAAAGTACCCAAGACAGCTCTGCTCAGCATGGATCTGGCCCAATAAATTTCTTTCCCATATGATTTCTCCTTTTGGAGAAACATCTTAATCTTGATGAGAATTCTAAAGTTAAAAATTTAAAGTTAAAAAGTTAAAAAGCTAATGCTTTAGATGAGAGGCTGATTTGCACCGTGCGTGTGAACAGACACAAACCTTACCTCACTGCCTTTGTTTACACAATTTAGCCTTAAGACAAGTAGATGCTGATCTACAAGTATCTAGATGTATCATATACTTGGATTATTATGTCTGGAACTCTAAACCATTTTACACTGTGATCGTTAGTTCAGGGACAATGTAAAAGCTTAACCAAATCACTGTCTGTGCACAGTCTGGTTAGCCAGTATTTATTATTCAACAAGTACAACACATGGGCTGCCATTTTATTAAGCATTTCTTTAAGCAGAGTGTAGAAATTACCTTGTCAAATTCCAATATCCAGCTAAGAAGTTCACAGAGATAATGAAGCTGTAGTACTTTGACAAAGATTCAGTTCACCCCAACAAGCCCCAGACACCATCTCTAAGAACAAGCACTGTAATTAATGGGAAGTATGTTTGTCTGGAGAGGTATCATAGACTCATGAGAACCACTCGAAGAATATTTATTTTCATCTATTTAACACAATATTTATTTTAAGATTAGGATAGCCATTTAATTTTGCTTGCACAGTGTAGACCAATGTTGCTTTAATAATAAAATAATTTCTTTAAAAAATAGCACAACAGGAAGTCTGGAAAAGAACATTATATCATAATTAGTAACCCCTAAATATGAATTTCAGTGCTTCAGGGGCTAAATATTCAAGAGCTTGTGATACCCTTAAATAATTCAGTCTACATCCTTCCAGTAGATATCTGAGCCATTAAATATTCACAAACACTTTGAAGACTCGAGTTGTGTCAGATCTCAAATTAGAAAATTTCCCTTTAATGTCACTCTTACCTTAATTTCTGCCATCTTATTTCAGGTTATTTGCCACATCTCTAACTAGGTAATACTGATAGCAGAAAAAAAAAGGATCTTCTCTTTATAACTCAGTATGTCACATGAAAGAAACAAGCAACTCTGCTTTTGATTTATAACCCAGTGCCTTCAAAATAGGAAAAGTGACCTGCCCAAGGATATGGCAATCCATAGGAGAGACTTCAGGATCTCCCAGCTGCTCACTCTAGCAAAGCAACATGAAAACACGATTTGAAGTATTACAAAATTGGTAATATTACTATGCTACACCAGTCAGACAAATCTCACTGTCCTTTCACTCCCTTAACTAATACTCAGGATTTCAGGCTGTGTAACTCTCTTTAAGACTTCTGGTCAAAAACAACAAAAATGACAATGACAACAAAACCACCAAACTTAATAGGGTATTTTAAATTTCTATTTATAATAAAACAGCTGCTTTCATTTTCCTTTTTCTTTCCTTATCACATTTTCTGACTACTGAGTAGCAGAAAGAGAAGCATTCTTGCACTTTTTGACCATGACATTGCTAGCAACACCCATCTGCTTCATATAAAGTCTTCTGAAGAGCAATTCTGATCAGTTTTTAATTGTTGTCACTCTTTTCACCTCGTAAGCACCTAAATCATGCCTGCTTTTCCAAATTGCATGCATAGCATTTTTCAAGTTTGCAGATGAAATGTATCTATATGCATATATCCAGTTGTCTAATAGTTTTGCACAAATATTAATTGGACACATTCTCACTTTTGGGAACTCATAGTGCCATATATAAGCTTGAAATTCGAGTGTTCAGTAATTGAAAAATGGCAGTGACATTCAGTACCAGGAACCATCATCAGTCATCTTCTGCTTAAGATGGTAAGTGGATGTTTTTGAAAACACCTTGGACGTAACTGCACAACAGCAAGTGTCCTTTTCAAAAGTCCTAAGCTGAAGGACATGCACCAAAAGCTAGTTACTACACCACATAATTATGAAATGCTCATATTCTGCAGTGAAGAAGATGGCAGAAATGTCTTCTAAACAACTCACAACTCTGGTTCTCTTTGGAAAAATCTGTGTTCTAGGAGTAAATCCCTCCCACTCAAAAAAAGGTACAATAAAGTCTGTAAAATGCTATAACTGCTATTTTAAAGTGTTGCTTTAGCTGGTTTTCCACTTTTGCTGAGCACAAAACTGAGTCTATTTTACTACTGTTTGATCAAAAATCACAAAAAAATTAGAATTGATATTGTGAATTCATAATTGAACATGTAACTAATGACACTCACAAAGTTTGCTTTCAGTGTAGAACAAAAGACTATTTCCCCTTTCACCTCTTCAGCTCAGTCAGCTTTTAGCATTTATGGAGCTCGATGTTTTGATTTCCAGTTATGTTGTTTTCCTTTGCCTGAATGAGAATGTCCTTTATGTGGCACCTGCACTAAAATTCATTGGGAAACCAAGGCCAGACAGACTTTCCTGCAGAACACTTGAGTTTCCAAAACAAATTACATGCAATTCATTGTGAGCAATACTTCCAGGAACTCAGCTTTAGTTATCTAAATTAAAATCTCCACAAGTCAAGTTTCCTAAATCTCATTTCACCTTCAGTACACAAATGTGTCTCTGGTAGCACAGCAGAATAAGCCATAGTCCAAGAAACAGTTACCTGAATTCAGCTCTGAAATTCCAGCTAACTTGTAAAACTTCCTGCATTTGAACAGTCCTTCCTAAATGCATAATTCTTTTATAAAACAAACTCTCAATGACAACCAGGCTTTTTGGCATAAGAACCTGTTCTCATCTGCCTGTGTAGCATTAAGAGTGGCAGTGAATTAACGCAAACCAAGGGTCTTATGCTTAGTTTTCTAAGGTGACTGCATCCCCTTGCCTTCATCTTTCTTCAGGCTGCTCAACAATCTCAGGAATTCTTGTTAGGCCTCAGCCTTGATTAATGGTTTCTGGGCAATTAATCTCCCTTGAGCTTATCCGTCTGTTCCCAGAAAGTTCTATTGCCTCAGGAACTTCTGCTGTCCCACAGAACAAGACCTTGAAGCCTTGAAACATTATTTGCCCGAATCATACCCAGAGTGAAAGAATAGTAATAAAGAGGACTTCTGAGGAAAATTCCAGTAGTTGCCACCTCGGATTATGGCCAGGATGGGGACTGGCAGATGGCTAAAGCCAACTTGCCAACCATAAGCAGCAATCCTGTGAGGCCCTCTGAGCTTTGGTGGAGCACCACAGGCTGAGCAGGCATCTCCCTCTGAAGGGGAAGCCTCCCAGAATTTTGGGACACTCAGAGGATGATCATCACAAACAACAGGGCTTTGGCTGATAGCCCCCTACTCGAGGCTGGACCCTTTGCCCAGAGAGGCAAAAGCAGCCACATTTCACTGAACTCCAGGGGCATTTAACAGGTACACCTTTGCACATAGTCTGTGTGTACATAACGAGTGTAGAGCAAATGTTGCCTTCTCAGACCCACAGTTAAAGTCACTCTTGAGCTCATTTAAATCCTACTGAATTGTTTTGCAAATATTAATTGAGTCAATGATTAAATGCTGCTAAATCCTTTAGAAATAAATTGTTGATCAAGTCTAGGCCTGAGTTTGGGCTCAGCTTCACCAAGGCTCCATCAGATTGGAAAGGAAAGGCTCCACAGTGAACCTGATAACTCAATGAGAGGGTCTCCCTTACCCTCTTGCCCCCTTACCACTTTTGTGCCTCCAGTCTGCATGTAAATTCTAAATTGATTCCAAGCAGATTTCCCTTTGTGTGCCTCATCTCTGTAAGTGAGTGAGCCTTGCACTGAACTTTAAGTGTTGCTCCTGCATATTTATATTAAATCTGTTTTTGCCAACATCTTTGAGAGTGATTCTTTCAAGTGACCTAAACCACTTACTCACACCAAAGTTCAAAACTCACTTATGAGTGGCTTCCCATCATCTCCTAAAGTATGTATTCAAAGCCAAAGTAATTTAAGAACACCTCAGGGCTATGTCCCTTCCAGGAAATTGAGAAGAGATGAAATGGAGCCAGCTACTCTTTAATTGAGGATGGCAACATTCTCCTTTCATGTGATACAGAAGTGTCTTTGACTGTAAAATGTACCCTGGAGTTCATTTCCTTTTATTTCAGTAGATAGGGATCTTACCTTAGGAATCTAACACTGATCTTTTTTACCCTGTTGAAGACACAGAAAGACTGAAATTTCATGTGATTTTGGAGCAGAGGGAGTTTTCCTTTTAATTCCCATAGACCTTATCTAGAAGTATTATTACTCTCTGGATCAATACTTACAGATACAACATTCAGAAAATAATCATACAGTAGTGTCTGGAACAGTACAAAAAACCTAGGATATTAATAAATTAATACAACCTCTTTCTCAGCTTACAGAATGCTATAAAGCAAGATAAACTGATTTATCTGGTGATTTTACCCCCAGACTGTTTCAGAATATTTCCAAAAAAAAGCGGTAAAAACTCAATATTTGAAATCCTACCAGTATTAGCAGTTGTGATGAGTCACATAAAACAAGCTGCATCATCCTTCTTCAGCTGAAGAATGTCAACTGTAAAGAATACTTGAGATACCACCAAGCAGGGGTATAAATATGAAGCTTCCCAAGTATGATAATTTCCACACATAAATCTGAAATTCAATTTCCTTGAACTGTTGGAAGTAATATTGAATTACTCAAATGCATCTTTAAAAGATGCTGAAACTAGCAGAGCATAGCTGAAGCACATGTAGTGTGGGGAAAAAAAAAAATCAAATCAAATATAAGCAGAAAAGTTGATTCTTCTCTTTTCTAAGCATCAAATAATGGTCAAATAGAATACACCAACCAACACACGTGCCAGGCACCCCACGCACACCATGCCACCTCTGCCAAGTGGGCATTTCAGACTCACAGAAACAAGAGTTACCTGTTCACCTACTTTCATCTGAGCAAGGGATACAGTTTGTGGTTTGCTAAGAAAGCAACAGAAAGCCAATAAAGAGTTATGCATTGTTGTTTCAGATATGCTACAGCTCCCAGTTCTTCAAGCATCTATGTCATGTGTCTCACTGTGTGTGCTTTCATTGCAAAATGAAGAGTATGCCATAACCCCATGTGATGTGTTACAGTGACACATTTGACAGAAGGAAAAAGTGAAGATAAAGAATATTTATTTGTCATAGATTATGTTAAGATCAAGTAGTAAAAAAAAAAAAAAGTAAAAATCTTTTGCACTTTTTACAGATAATGGATTTATGAAGAATGCCGCTGCACAAACCCTCAGCCTTGCTTGCCAATCCAAATACATCTTTGCTCTTTGCAACCTTCTGCTGACCATCCCTTCTCTATTGCATTAAGCATAAGGTATTTGCCATCACATTTAAAGCTCATTATGACTGATCCTTCCTACCCATCACCTCTCATCAAGTATTTAGAGGCCTCCAATCAAGCTATAGTGACAGCTCCCATCATCTTCTTGTTAATCTTTTAGACAGGCACCTTTATACTTTCTGTCAAGTCAAGAGCTGACACATCCAGAAAGGCAGTTTCTGCTTCTCTTTCATATCTTCCCTTAAAATTCTCCTTTCCTATGATGTCAATAAGGAGAATATTGTGCTGTATGAAACCTAATATGTTGAACAATAATATTAAATTGTCTCCCTCACAACCTGCCTGTAAGTACCTTTGTGTTATTCTGAAACCATGTATTATTTACTCATCTTGATAAAGCTTTAGAGCTCTGTGGTTTATTAAAGATAAATATGCAGGTTTCCCTCTGAGGTTGAAGAAAAGCACCAGCCAAAACTGCAGAATTTGTTACTCATTTTCTTCTAGACGAATATAACACAGCTCCACAAGATGGCATTACACATTAAATTCCCAGGTGAGGAATACAGGCACTGGCACACTCCCTCTCTTGCCTGCTTATGTCTGGGAGGATTCAGCCCTCACCAAACCCTCTGTAAATAGCCAGCATGCAGAAAACTGACATTTCCAATGTGAGAAAACATATACAAGCAATAAAAATGAAGAACATTAAAAACTACAATTTTTCCTTTTAGAAAATGCAGAGTACTCACTTCATAGATGATATTTTATAGAGAAACAAAATTCAAGTGAGCAGTGCATAGGATACTCCAAACTCTAGGCTCACTGTCACTGCAGAATTAATTCAATTGCATCCTAACCACTGCTGCTTATTCAGCTCCTACCAAATACAATTCTGTAGCTGAAGAAATGTTTTCCACGCAAGCTGACTGGCCCAAAAAAGGTATCATTTAAATACAGTGAAGATTAGCATAGGACCAAAATGGGGACTCAGCCTCTCTGTGCAATACCTGGTTAGAAAAATAAATAATAATTTTTAAAAAGCCACATAATTTGGTGTTCTCCTGAGTCAGATAAATTTTTATCAATTATTCCCAGTGCAGCTGATGCATACTACCTCTTCAGTAAAAACATGGCATTCCATGGGGCCTATTTCAGATAAGGCAGGATAACACCAAGATTAGGAGGACAGTGTCTTCTCAGAGGGTCTGGCAGGAAAGCAGTCTTGAAGGACGCAGGCAGAAGATGAGACAGAATTGTACAGCAGGAGAAAGATCAATGAACTGCAACATCTCAGAGGCTGAACAAGATAATCTAGGCAGCCAGAACTATTCCAGGTCTCTAACTCTATGGGCACTACTTCCAGATAAAATAGATTTGTATCAAAGCTGTCACTTGTTTAGTCATTGTTCTGTTCAGTGGTACACAGAGTCATGGAATCAACATAAAACTACCAGTCTTGGGAATGTCTCTCATCTCCCAATTAACAAAAAAGCACTAGAAGAACTAACTAAAGTATTCTACCTCTTTCCTGGAGATGAAGTGATGGGAGATCCAGTTAAAACAAATGTTCATGGCAGTTTCTGCCTCATTGTTAGCTCCACTGGAACACTGCAGGCCAGGTCTAACTCAGAGTCACTTGCTGATTTCAACAGGCTCTGGGTCACGACTTAGCTGAGGAAGACTTTTCAAGTATCTTCTTAAAAAGAAACTCAGTTGATTATCAGCCCTCCACCAGCTACTCTAATGAGAATGCTTTTGGTTTTGTGCTTCTCTGGGCAGCAGATTGGCTTGTACAAGCAATGTTTTAGAAAAATCTGTGTAACTGGAGCATTCACTAGTGCATTTACACTGCTTACCTGCTACAGAAGATCCCAGTAACTTCATTGCAGGCTGAACTCATTTCACAATCTTTTAGAGTGTGTATCTTTCTGAGTATCAAAAGACTACTGATGGTAAAAAGAAAAAATAAAAATATGAGACAACAGTGTGAAAAAACAAGAGCTGTAAAGACTTTCTGAACTGAATAGGAGTGAGGGAATCTTAACAAAGAGATTGCAGAATTTCCATAAACTGCAAGATACAAAATGAACCTGCTGTTCAGAAGATATTTGCTGGATTAAAAACCACTGAGAAGGATATTAAGGGGCAACTGGAAAGGAAGAAGTAAAAGTTTGTGAAAAGGACAAACTAAGTCTAAATACAGCATCAGTATATCCTCACCAGGGAGTAGTACTGGTAGACATGAATTTTAATCTGATCCTTCCTTTTTATGCCCCCATTCAACTCCATGATTTCTCTTTTTCTTTTTACTACAGAAAGACTGTGGTAGTCCCCATATATCTAAAGTGCAATGTCAGTATTGTCTGATGACACCAAATACTTTTCTTCAAATTTTAAACATGCTCAGTTTAAAATCTATCATCATCTCATTTAAAATTAAATATTCAGCTTCAAATCAAAAGCTACTTTGTAACCACTCATGCTTTGGTTTTGCAATGTAACACAGCATGGAAGTTTTAGAGTACCACTGAGGAGAGCTGAATGGAAAAAGGTGTGTCAAATATGCACAGCAAAGAGGAAATTGTAATTATTTGTCAACTTCTGGTCAAGACTAAGCATGATGCTCTGGGAGATCACAAACCAATGCCTCACAGTGATGTAACATCAGTATGTGATTGCTGGCACCCCTAATTTGTTCCTTTAAGGATGAAGTCAGCCTACAAACAAAAGTTCAAGTCAGTGCTTCCATCACTTTCATGCCTGGAATGTCTTTTATAATGCACCTCAGGAGCATTTGAGCTGACTTCTCTTGTGTTCTTGGCCCTTTCCCTTTGTGAACCTTAGTGCCATTCCTGAAGACCAGAAGAGTGGGGAATAAAGAAAAGCTTGGCATACTGGATCATAATTCAGTGTTAATAAATACACCTGCAATCGAAGATTCCCTTGGAAATTATTCTCCTATACAACTGCTGTCAATTGCTTTTCACAGCAACAAAGAGCCACTGCTTTCTACTTAAGGGTAAATACATGCTTGAAGTGAGCCTTACCTAAAATCATGATGTGAACATTTTGAAACCATTTGAGATGGAGGCAGTTAGTACAATGAATGTCAAAAATTTCTCCCCTGTTTGAATTACCATGTTTTAGTAGCACATACCTTATTCTTGAGTCTTCACATCCTAATTTCTTCTTAACCAAAATGTTATCTTTTAGGAAAAGAGTGGACAGACTCTTGAAATATAATTTCTTACCTTATGACTGTGGAAGATTTAATATGAATATGGTATTTCATAATTTTATTTGCAAATTCCATTAAGTTCTGTGAAAAGCTCAATAAAAGCCACAGCCTCAGGCTCTGTTTTTGCTAATACAATGACAGTGTAATTTATTCCCCCTGCTCCAGCTCTGGGCATGCATTACTATTACATATCATTTTAAACTTGTTTGCTTCAGTATGTGAGGCAAACAAAACCTGGTAAGCTTATTCTTAACACAGTCTCTACAAGCAAGTTATCTCCAAACTTTTTTTCACTTTTTTTTTTCCTCAAAGTAGTTGTTTTAACAAAATAACACAAGTGATTATGCAGTTTGATACTACCACTGGTCTTACCTAGTATTTTAACTCTTATGTGTCCATATTCTGAGTTCTCAATGTTCATAAAATTGAGCAAGGACAATTGCACAGGAAAAAAAATACTAAGTTGGTGACCAGGAGAGTATTCTGTATTCTTGACAAATAACTCCTACTTTGTAAACTGAATAGAAAGCAACAACTGTACAGGATTTTTTCATACTTGGTTCCTTAAGTTAAAACACATTAGCTTCCTGCTATTTTCCCTATTTTGAGAAACAAGTGTACCTAGACTGCCAGAAGGACCAAAGCCAGATTTCTCATACATTATAATTTTATCAAGTGAAATTACCTGGAGGGGGAAAAACTGCAGTAACTTCAGAGCTCTGGACTCTTCCATTACTTCAATTTATTTTGCTTCTACCTTTTTCGTTCTTTTAATCTTTCTGCTTCAATCCTTTCTTTCGCAGTCCTTGAGTCTTTCTAACTTGCATTCTCAGTTCATCTCTAAGTTAGGTTCTCAGTCAGTCCTCAATGGTCCTCCATTTATTCTATTCCCAGTCCAGCCTAATCTCTCATTTTATCTTCCTCTGGCACCTCTTCCCCTTCTGTTCATCCTAAGTTCTGGCATAAATTCTTTCTGCGCTAACATCTGCTTTAGCTTCTCAGAGCTAAACATTTTGCAAAGCTCGAGAACCTTTCCCACAGGGTTGCACTGTACAGGCATCAGCCTGCTTGTGCTACTGCTTGAAAAATTATAATTCAGACATCATCTGGTGCATGGGGAGACAAGAGTCTGAAAAGGATTGGATAGTTATACATGTTTTTTCCATGCAAATGACTGTAACAGAGCACATTGCCTCTCTTCTGTTAGTCATGGTACTATCTGGAGAGTAAAGACAATTAATACCCATCCTACTCGAAATCGTAAATAATCCTTTCCCAAAGACAAAATCTTTATTCTACTTTTTTATATGCTCGCCACTATTTTCTGATGCCTTCCATTGTTACAAAACAAGCAGACAAGCAAATAAAAAATTACCAGTGCTAAGGCACAAAACCACACTAAACACAAACCATTGAAAACAAGTCTGACCTAACTCCAGAGCACTCACCCTGATGCAAGCACAGTACACAGTGACCATATTTCACTTCACAAAATTTGCCTTCCCCTCCTTCAGCAGAAGAATGTACCACTGTGCAGAGTACAAGTTACCTCATGGGAACAAACCCAGAACAAAGCAGATGCTTCTGTGCACTTCACTGTGTTGTACCACTCCAGAGAGAGAAAGAAAAAGCACTTACTATCTGAGAAGCCTGATAAATACAAAAAACGTTAATTTATGAGAACATTTCTCCTGAGACTGAAAATTCTGAAAGTTCTTTTGCACATCCCTTACTTGAGAAGCCACTAATCTTAGGATGAGCCTGCACACCAGGATCTTTCAAGTGTCTCTGTGTTTTGAGAAGATCCAGGTAAAAATCCAGTTTTAAAACATTTCTCCAGTCAGATCAATACATAACAAAATTGTAATGATTCAGCTGAGAATTTCTAGGAGGCTATAAAATATTAACAATATGAAGTAGCCCCTTGAGGGAGAAATTTTCTCAGCCTATGTCACTCAAAATCTATTTGCTGAACCATTTTCTGGACAGGTTTCCTAAAACCCATTTGCTTGCAACAATAGAAGAATTCAAATCTTTGGTTTGCTATAATTTTTTTATGCAGCATTTGACAAACGCAAGTTGTAGACCATAAATGTGGCTCCTGGCAGCCAAAACAGGACATTCAGACACTTACACAAAGCTAGTGAATTTTGAGACACTAAGGACTTCTCCAAGGACTTCCTAATGCTCCAAAGTCCATAGATAGTTAGTGAATGAATGTTTATCATCAAGAGTAAGAGTCATGGAGACTTTTAAAATTCTTCCATTCATTATAGTGTCGAATTGCAAAGAGGCTGGATGAACATAATGGGCATAGGCTTCAAAATAAAGGGAAAAAAAACAATAAAAACCACCATAAACACTGAGATTACAGAAAAGAAAAGGAAATTACGCAAAAGGGAAACAACATTTTGGTCACAGTCTATTAAAGTGAATAATTAAGGAACTGTTTCAGTGGCATGTTTATGTATTTAAAATAATATAAATTCAACATAAAAAGTGGTCCAAATGTTTTCCTACAGCTGGAGGGCAATAAAGTAATAAAAACAAAACAAAACATGTTCTGAGAGGACTATATGAATTTCAAATAGCTGAAAGATAAGTGTCATTACACAATCATGAATATTTTAGAAGTAAAATTAAAATACTAAAATTGTAAGAGAAAAAGGCAGTTTCGCCTTTGAAAATAAAAACTGAAAAAGTACAAGGAGGTGTGTTTAAAGCAATTAGCAATTGTCCTACAACTGGAAACCTGAAATTATGTCCAGATGACTAGATATCAGCTGGACAAGCAGATAATGGGAATCTTTTTGTTCGTGCTAAAGAATGAGAATCTGGAGTCTCAATAAAATGGTGTCACTCCCAAAACAGAACTGTTCTTTGCACTTCAGAATTGCTTGAAGAAAATTTCAGAATCAAAATTAACGCCATAACATCATGAAACCACGATTTCTGTAGGATTTCCGTCACCACTGAGCATTTTTATCAGCTATGTAAAAGCATGCGATACCTCCTAACATAACCAGATTTGGAGGAGGCTGGATGTCTCAGAAACTACAAAAACATCTCAACGAATTTTTAAAAAGTCTCAACCGTGAAAAAAAAGAGGTTAAATGTCTTGCTACTGACTAAAACAAATAAAAGCGTATTCTATTCTCAGTCACACAGCAACATTGATTGTCTAACATAAACAGAGAATCAACACAGTGCCCTGACAATGAAAAATTGGTACTGACAAGGATGTACAAAGCAATTCAGTTATCTGAGAATTACACCGAGCTGATCCAAAGCAAGGAATAGAAGCAAAAATAACAATTTGCTAACTATAAAGTTCAGGAAAACCATGGACTTTACAAACAAAAATTTATTTAAATGGTGAATAATTTATTTTTCCATAGTAAGAGGGGTTATAGATCATAGCAAATTTACATTACTGACACAAGAAACAAAACCTTTGACATATGATAGCAACCAAGATTTCTTAGAGGACAAGGAACGCTTGTATCAGAAATACTATTGGGGAAATATGGAACTTTGTCAGAATCAAACAAGCAGACTAACATGCTGCAACTGCCTCAGAGACAGACATGAGAAAACCACTACAGACAAAATGATAGCACATTATTATTGTGAATCTGGTACTCAACTTACCCAGGGAAAAACTTAAAAAGAACATTTGAAGTTGGCAGTGGAAAGAGAAGAATGTTATGACATGAATGAGTAAACCCAGCTGGTGGTATGAGCTGCCTCAACAAGCTATTTGAAGATATTCTAGAACGTGTTCAGATATAGTACAAAAAAGACCCTGGAATCTCAAAGCAACTCACTGCTGGGCCTACACTGCAGGCCTGGAGCAGGGTCCAGCTGATCCTGGCAACTTGGGATTGGATATACACATGGAGCCTGCCCTCAACACTTTGTGGGCACGTGGGACACACTTAAGGACACACAGGACATTCCCCCTCCCTCAGCTACCATTATGGCACTGGAATGACACTAAAACCCAGAGAAACAAGAAGTCTCAATGAAGTATACAATGTCACTTCTTTCACAAAGAAATTTTAATTGCGTGTTATCACCTTTCCTGTTCTTAAGCTTTCAATAAAGGCATAAGATGAAAATTTTTAATTTGAAAAACCAAAGCTTATAATTACTGTCAAAACTAAGAAACTTTTTCTAGGTCACCTTTAGGATTAGTTACGCTTTCTTTTGTCTGCACACCTGATAGTATTAACTTCTATGCATTTCCTCTGGAAGCTGTGGTATCCTCTTACGTTACTTCGATTCAATAAAATCTATAAAGAAAACTGTTGCTGCAACTTCTAATATACTGTATAACACTAGATAAAGTGTAGACTGACTCATACATTGCTTAGTTCAAGCATAATAAGCACTAGCCTTGGATTGGCTTTGATACTCCAGAGTACATTGACAAAGTGGACTTAGGTTGAACATGTTTTACTGTGGATTTTATGGGGGGATGGGAAACACTTGACTTTCCTTCCATCACTTGTCAGAGTCTTTCCCTGTTTATCTTTCAAAACAAGAACAGACACAGAAAAAAGCATCCAAAATCTGATTGTTTGAACACTTTTAAAAAGCACAGCCTAATACAATATGTAATGGGTTTACATTCGTTTCTGCAAGTCAAAAACTGCTATGTTTAGACAGGGACTATTCACAGTAGTTGCTGGTACCTGCTAACAGGCCTATCAATTGTAGACAAGTGGAGCATTTTCTCTCCAAATACATAATGAGGCATGAAATCAGGCTGTGATTTTAGGTCAGTGTTTTGTCAGAAGGCCATAAAACTGATCTACAATGTAGCTGTCTCCCATGCCTTAAGAAAAAAAAAAAGTCACTCTCAAATGTAAAAATAGAAAATATATAAATAAACTTGATATCAGTAAAGGCTTCATGGAATAACTGTCTTATTTCTAAAAGGATTTCAAGGAACCATGGTAATTCCCATAGCTACAGTTGACAGAAAATTTTGATGTACAGTGAGTCATGGAGCAGAGCACTGCAGAACTGAAGAACAGTTACTGAATTTTGTGCACAGTCCAACCCCTGCAGAAGAGGACTGAAAAAAACCTAAGTTCAGAGAAACATTTCTTTTTTGGTTTGGGCACATACCCAGCTGCAGTGACCATTTTAATACCAAGACTTTATATTTGACAAGAATTTGTGCAACTCACTTCATAGTCAAATGTAAGAGTCAGTTTCTGACATTCCTTGTCACAAACATTTCAGGACTCGCTGTTCCATCAGTGGGACTGGGGAAGCATGGTAGAACCCATGCCTTAGGAATAGAAACCTTAGCAAGCAAAGATCCTCTTGCAGCAGGGCCTCACTAAACCACAAGCTATTCTGAAACATGTGTCCCATGTGAATTACACCAGCATAACTGCAGCAACTAAACCTTGCACAGGAGACCTCCAAACATAGGTCTACACTGGGGCTTGTGAGGTGCTATTCTTATTTTACTACTAGTCTGCTTCAAGATTTCAGCAAGGCATTCAACTTCTCTAGGTAATATTGCTTAGGATTTTCTTAATGAGATAACAAACTGCTCATTTTTAAGATAGATGTGATTTGCCCTGGAAAATATCCTTTTTAAATATAGTATGCATCAGCTATCCATAGTAGCAGTGTTATGCCAGTATAGCCATGTCAACAGAGTAAATGTTTTCCTTGAATAAAAATATCACAGAAAATTTCTCCCTTTACAGACAATATCATACACAGCAGTTTCCAGAAAATGGCTAATACTCACTGCTAGCTATTTTGCTGGATAGGTTTCCCAAAATTAGGACTCAACTAGAGTGCTTTTCACTGGCTGGTGGCAATTACAGAACTGACATTTTTTGACATAAATACCAGTCTGTACATTTCTTCTCCTCAGCTTTGGTGTTCAATTAAGGCAGCCTTAGAGCTTGTTCTCTGTGGCAAATGGCAGAAAGAAATGCAGAGTAACCAGGAATCAAGCCCTACTGTTTGATAGGCAAAAATCATGGAAGGCTTCCTGGAGTGATGTATGATCCATAAACCCACACTAACACTCTGGCATAAAGCCCACTCACAGCATTTTTTCATGATCCATGCTCTTTGCTTCCAGGGACATCAGGTGCACTGGGGAGAAGGAACACCAAGACAAACGATTCAGCAAGCACCAACTCAAAAAATTCAATTTTCCCTATTTGATTCTTCACCAGCTGTCAGATTAACAAACTTCATTTTCCATCAAGCCAAGCATGGAGAGGACATTTTTCTTAGGAAAGGACAAATCCCAAATTCCTTGAACACCCAAACCTGTTACCAGTGAGTAAGCATTGACTGTCTCAGTTCTGTGCAAGGACTAGTTGCTCTGGAAGTGACTAGAAAGAGACTGGATGAGATTGCTTTTAGTAATGTCCCTGCTTTTTGAATCAGAAATAAATTAAATACCTTCAGAGATGGGTAAAGGAAACTCCCAAACATTGGGTTTGCATCCCAAATGAGATCCAAACTGGCAGAGAATGACTGCACCAACTGCAAAGGACAGCTGACACCCAAGTTTCTGAGCACATTCTCTTCAGGCCCAAAGCAAAGAACACAGAATAGCACCAGGGTGATGCTACATCATCTGTGAAGTTTTTCAGACAAGAGGAGCAGACTGGAAGAAGCAGCCAAAATCCTCCTCAACACAAAGATCTCACTGAGCAGAGAGACAGAATGTTCCAGGCAATAAATTTATAGGGATTGTAATGAAATCAGCCTGGAAAGGGCAGAAGACTCCCAAAGAGGCATCCCAAGGTCAGAGGCCAGTAAAGCAGAGGATTCTCTTTGTGACACAGCAACAATCAAAGTGCTGAGGGGGATTTTAGGTTTTTTTTCAGCCTGACAGAATTTCTATTATCTCTAGATACCTCAAAAACTGAAGCATGATACAAATACAAATATTCAACAGTTGTGTGCCAAAATTTAAATGCAAATTTTTAAAATAATCAAAAGCTCTTATAACATTGCCAAATTGAAATTAAATAAATAAAAAATAAAATAAAATAAAATAAAAATAATAATTAAAAAAACAGAACAACCAGGCCAGAGAGCAATTTAAGCCAGTACATGCATGATATTTTATCCATATCTAACAAAACAAAACTTATTAATATGCTACAAAATATGCCAAGGTAACTTTAAAGATTTTTTTTTAATGAGTTTTATGGTGTTACCCAGACTTTTGATGACTTAAAGATTTGGTGTGAAATAAACAGTTCTGTTAGAGACATTACTTCATGACTTCTAGATAAAATGCAGCACTTGGCATCACATTTCCTGCAAGGAAAAGCTCATGTAGGCTACTTATTTTCCTTTGTCCATTTATGTCTAAATGCTCCCCACCAAAACTATCAGCTTTTTTTCTGCCTTTTTCCCTGCAAAAGTTGCTCTTGCTATCTCTGACCTGATGTTTTTAAAAGAGTAGATGATGATATTTTATAAGAAAATCACAGAGAAACTCAAAGCAGACTACATCTATGTCTACTTGGTGTTCCAGCACATTTTGTAAGAGCTAGACAGAGAGATGTTTGACTTGAAGAAAAGTAATGGGATCCCTGGTGGTAGCAAAAATATATAACCACAATTAAATTCAGTTTTCTTTATCCAATATGCCAAATTAGATTAATTTTTCATCAAAAATGCCAAATATAATAATATAGACATTGTATTTCTATTTGACATTAAAGCTTTAAAAAAACCTTAATGAGACAGTGATTCTATACTAGTAGAATACCTCAGCCTGTTTCACTTCAATAAAAAAACAATTTAACAGCATCCTCAAACTTGCTTAGACTGAAGAAGACATTAAATCTCTGACACTTACCAGTATCTTGTTAATTTCTATACCAAACTAACTGGATATTATATAGGTGAACTCTCTGGGAGGTTTTCTGGATAAGGTGCAACATCTTAATGCTGAATAATGCTGTTCAAATGATAGGCAGAGCTATGAAAAATTTTTGCTCGATTGCCTTTGAAATTTGAGGTGAGCTACCTGGAATTTATACTATATTGAACACAGCTACAAATACGTTTCTTCTGAGTCTATCACAAAGTTTTTTGCAGGTAAGCAACAAATGTGTCACTGCTTTAAGCTCTGGAAATCAGGGCAACAGAAAAACACAGCAATTTTTAAGTGAAGATGTATGTCAATATTGCTTTATTTAGTTTTGTACACGTGAGGGAACTGAGGGACACATGAATCACTGACTCTTAGCGAGCAGACACAAACTGGAGAGGGTATAACTTCTTCCACTGTTCAACATAAAATCCATTGAAAATTACCTGGATATACATATTCCTCTGCAGCATGAGCTTTGACAGTTTTCAGATGCCCTTATGACTGAAAATGGCATATGGAGTCAATCTGCACTAGCAGAGAAACAAATTTAAATGTAAAGTATCACCAGAACACATGAGACTATTTCTACCACACCTTTTCTAGCTCCTGTTCCTGTTACCCTTCATCTTTCATATCTGGAATACTTTTACTCTAAATCCCAAAGTTCTCCCTCATTAAGGCACCACTCCATTTACACAGAGGAAAGCTAATGTGATCAACCAAAACCAGTCTAAATTAATGGCTGGCAGATTTGTTACAAGTATTCCCAGATAACCTGAAACCAGCCCTATAGAGTCAGCCTCACATATGGACACTAACATGAAAAAGTGAATGCACCTCACTACTCTTCCTATATTTATGTAATACAAATTGATGTCACAACCTGTATCTCAAATATCTCCTCTCATGAATTATTCCCCTTCATTAACTCCTCATATTTCATCCTAAGCCACACAAATCAGCAGAAGCAGCCTTACTGAAGCCTTTTCTTGAATGATAGCACTTCACAGTCTCTCTGTCATCATTGAGCCACTGCATGACTTAAGCTATATATATTGAATTTATAAAGGTTTTCTTTAATGGTTATATAGAGAAACAGCAAATGGCATAACCTACATGCTGTTACTCCCACATATTAAAGCTTTACCCTCCCATGCTTTAGAACCCTGGGTATCTCCTGAAGCAAGGATGAAATAATTTCTCCACAGGGTTTTAATTATTTTCAGACCACAATCCCACCAATTCTTCAACACTTTTCAAAAAGTTAGGTGAAAAGATATCCTGATTTATAGTCTTGCATTCTAAAGGCAATTGCAGTGTCATATTTCAACATGAAAATATCCTCTCCCTAATCTCTTTCCTACTACTGACAAAGGCTACTGTAAATAACAGATTTAAAAACAAAGAAACAAAACCCACTTTGCTGCTTTGGGTCTTTTGTGATGTTTCTACTCCATGTGCCTAGTTGGCTTCAGTAGTTCATTTTCTAATATATAAAAACATAGCAGAAATATACCAAAGTCATAAAAAACTACTGCTAGATCTCAAGAGAGCAGCTAACTCTATAATCCAAATATTTATGACTAATCAAGCTGAGCTTGTATTACTCAAAGTGCTGCCTCATCTCAGTCCCAATTGATTTGCTTAGAACTAGGTGTCAGCACAGCTGTGTGGAACCCCAAGGAACTTACTGTTCTGTTACTTACACCAGTTTCTGTGGCTCACTAAAATTCTTTTTTTAGGTTCTTGCCATGCCTTTCTGTATTTGCCATAAGATTCAGCTTTCATACTATTAACATGCACTGGAGATGTGTTGGGAAGCCAGATAGCAATTATTTAGTTAAACCAACAAAAACTTTGAATGGGCATTAAGGAGATAAATGAAGGCTTTCTTTCAGATATCACTAACACCATCCTAATTGAAACTAGGAATCGTATTACAGGTACTTATATAAGGTACTTATTAGCGCAACTGTGTTCTGTTTATTACATCTTTGTTCTAAAAACTCCAAGAATAGTTAGGGTGTGCTGTCACTACCTAGATGTGGACCAAATGAAGGCTAGTCAAAATTTTATAGCTCCTCCCTGATAAATCCATTATTGTCCTGAAGATGTTCATAGAAGCATCAAGGCTGGAAGAGACCTTCCAGATCATCCCAGCACAACCCCCAAACCACCACACCACCCAGGCAGCTCTTGAACACACAGGAGAATTTATAAAAAAAAGCCAACCAACCAAAAAACCCAAACAACCAAAGAGTTACAGACTTTTGGGAGGCATTCTCAAGACCAAAAGGCCATGCTGGGTTTTCCCCCGAAATGAAGCAATAGATTTGAGATGGCTTCGTTTCATTTAAAACAAAGAACAGTTTTGCTAAGCACTGATTGCAGGGCCGGGGTGAGGTGTGAAATGGTGTCTGAGGGACCTGGGACAGCACGGGGCACTCCCGGGACAGCACGGGGCATTCCCGGGACAGCACGGGGCACTCCCGGAACACCACGGGGCATTCCCAGGACAGCACGGGGCTCTCCCGGGACAGCATGGGGCATTCCCGCGACAGCACGGAGCACTCCGGAGCCCCCGGTGCGGTCCCGGCCCCAGTCAGTGCCGGTCTCCCTCAGCGGCGCCGCCGCCACACTGCAGCCCGGCGGAGCCTGGAGCGGGCTGCGGCCGGGGGCGTTCGCTCATTTCCGGCCCCACCCCTCCGCCCGTGCCGGGAAGCGCCGCTAAACACCGGGAAACACCATTAAACACCGGGAAACACCACTAACACCGGGAAACACCATTAAACACCGGGGAGGGCCGGGCGGACCCCTCCACGCCGCCAGGTGTCGCTGTCGCAGCCCGCCCGGCGGAAGCGCCGCCTCGCTCCGCCGCCTCTGTGGTCAGGGCCGTTCATGGCAGCCGCCCGCTGGGAGCGCGCAGGGACGGAGTGCACGGACCGGCACCGGCACCGGCACGGCACGGCACAGCACAGCACAGCACAGACACCGCCGGCAGGTACCGTCCCGGCGGGACACAGCCCGCGGCGGGCCTGAGGGCGCTTGGCGGCAGTGGGAGGGCCGGGCCGGGCCTTTCTTTCCCCGGGACAGTTTTAGGCCAGCGCTGCCCCTGTGAGGCAGGTTCCTCCTTCCCAGTGCTCCGCGCTGGGCCCCGCTGTGCTGCCCCTTGTCGAGCCTTTTCTCCGGGCTGTGGCGTTTGGTACGGTGAGCACTGGTTAACCATTGCACAGGTGCGCGTACAGACCTTGGGGTTTGGGATTTCAATCGCTTTCCTCTTTCCACCAAGGAGAATTCACAGGAAAAACAGTTCTGTGTTCGTCCCAAGGGGAGAAGAGAAGAAACGCGCTGAAGTTTTCACCAAGAATTCCTGCGGATTAAGTGGAGGAGATCCCTAAGTTCCGTCAGCCGTAGTGTAATTTGAACAAACCGAGGTGACCAGACCTATTGTGTTTTTCTGCAGTTTAATATAGGGAATATTTCGTAGCACAGTCAGCGGTCAAAGCAGATACCTGACAGGGATAGCATTGTAATAATTATTTGAGGTCTCTTTTTCATTAGAAGACAAATTGGATTTCTCAATAGGAATGTCTTCCAAGACTCCTGACTTAGAATCCATGTGCAAAATTTGTAAAGTTCAGATCATCACTTGTAGATTACCTAGTGTGTTTCAGCCACACACGCAGACCTCACCTTCCACAAGAGCAATCAGTCAAAAATGCGTGTTAGCACTTGAAGCAGGCTTGATGCAGAGCCTGTAACAGACTTCTTTGAAGTGTGGAAATAGGCAAAGGCACTGGAACTTTTGTTGTGTAAAACTTACAAGAGGCAGTGCCCAACAGCCACTGAAAATAAGAATTTTTTAAAATTTAATTGACATATGCTGTTCTTATATGTGTGACTCAGTGCAGATCTGAAAAGCTCTAAACTTCAGGAGTTAGCCTACAGAAATTTGAGTGGAGAGGAGTTCAGATGGCCTAGCAGCTTAGGAGTACACTAGGTCTAGTTTTAAAACTACAGGATTTAGGTTTTGACCTGAGAAATCAGCGTTAAGTATTAGAATACGTAAGTCTTTGTATTTTCAGATCACTTGCAAAAAACCAGAACTGAGTTTGCATTGTTTTCAGAATGAATCACACACATTTTTCTGCAGTCTTTTCTGCAGACTGGGGGCTTTAAAGCATTTTACGTAGTGCCTCTACATTCAGGTCTCTTTGTGTCTCTATTTTTCTTACTTTAATTTAAATGTGAAAATTGCAGCATTCCTAACAATAGGATGAGAAAGCTTGTTTAAAAATGGTTGTTCGGTTTTATCAGTTGTGTCTTGAATCAGATATAAATTACATTTTCAGACGAGTTTACTGGCCCAGGTAGAACCTCTCAGATGATTTATATTTGCATCAGTTAAATCACTAGAAAATACCATGTCCTATGATAGACCTTTCAATTACTGTGCATAAAGTTTAATGTATGGAAATGTGTAATTGCTTCAGATATAAACATCTGCTTCAGAAGAACTGAAGTATTGCAGTCAAGAGCATTTCTGCTGCTTTTCAGATTAATTCTAAAAATCCTATTGACTTACTAGTCTCTTTTAACCTCTTGCACCACCATGTTCGTATTTCTGTGTATTAGCTAAACTTACACCTTTCCTGTAATTAGATTGGTATTTTATTTTATTTTTTTATTTTATTGACTTCTAGCACTGGACAACTGGTAGATACTTTAATTGATTAAAAGCCCATATTACCCAGTTCAGTGATTAGAACAAATAAATGTGTGTTGTGGTTTAACCCCAGCTGGCAATTAAGCAACACACAGCCATTTGCTCACCCTCCCTGACTGAGGGGAGAATCAGAAGGATAAAGGTGAGTGAGAAAGGTGGGGGTTGAGATAAAAGCAACTTAATAATGAAAAGATTGTTATAAAAAGAGTGTAAGAAAAATTTTAAACCAGAAGAGAGCATAAAGTAAAAGCCAAGAAAAAAACGCAAGCAGTGCAAGTGAAGGCAGTTGCTCAGCACTAACTGACCAATGCTCAGCCATTCCCAGCAAGCCCTTCCCACCAGCTTCCACTTTACTGTCATATGCTCTGGAATATCCTCTGGGTCCCTTGGGGCCAGCTGTCCTGGAACAGCTGTACCCCCAGCCCCACTCTGGCAGGGTGAGGCAGCAGAGGTTGTGATGCTGTGTAAACCCTGCCAAAACATCAGCGTGTTATCACCACTGCTTTGGTCACAAATCCAAAACACATCCCCACACCAGCTACTGTCCCAGACACAACCAGTGCACTTCTTTTCCATTTTCCTGGGTTTTGCCTTTGCAGACTAGGGTGTAGGTGAACATAAACATCCCAGTTAAGCTACACTCGTTGTAATTAAGGTTCTTGGAGGATTTGAAAGCAAGGGATTCCTTTCTTTTGGTAAAAGTTTGTTTTTTATGTTGCAGTGGGAAATAGTGCAAGATGTGCTCAGGCTCTGGCTTGTCAGGGGCAGCACTGCACTAGCAACAAACTTTGGCCAGCATGTGAGAGCAGTCTGCAGTGGCTCAGTTGGCATTTGGTAATTTACTTTGTTATTACTGTCTAACTGTACCATAACTGCCCAATGCTGGGCTGCACACTGAGGCCTATGACACAAACCCACACACGCCTGGAGCTGCCAGTCTTCGTGCACTGCCCAGATGGGTTGATCCAGGGTGCTGACCTGCACCTGATACACATGGGAAAAACATACAGGAAGGTGCTGCTGGGTGGGAATTGCTGACTGACATCAGCCAGCCTGTGCAGCCTACCTTCTGCAGCTTTTTTCCCTCCTTGGAAACAGGAAATGTGAATTTTTTTAGCCATCGGCAGTTCCTTTCTGGGGGCAGTCGGGTCTTGACTAGCAGGAATTGTCCCGAGAGGGGGTCCCCAGGAAAACCAGTGTCCAGAGCAGGCTGCTGTGTGAACAATTCATCATTCCTTGCTCCCAGATTGCTTTTGAGAAAGAAAAAAAAAAAAAAAAAAAAAAAAAAAAAAAGAGCCTCTGAAAGGAATAGAAGATGCATGGTTTAATTCCAGAATAAATTTAGTATCTTTTTAGTTTTATCTGGACTAGAATGTATAATTTCTTTACATGTTTTTTTAAATTACTTAAATCCAGTATGTCAGGCTTATGGATAAAAGTTTGCACTGCAAATCTGATTGATTTTAATGCTTTCCTTAGGGTGATCTTCACAGAAACTCCTAAAGGCTTCAAAGAACTCATTTTAGGCAAAATAAATAAGTTGTTCTGATAAAGTAAAATGGATCCTTGTTCCGTTGGAGTTCAGCTTCAAACTACCAATGAATGCCATAGGACCTATTACACCCGTCACACTGGCTTCAAGACTAAACAAGATATATCTTCATCTGACCTCCTGCTGCTTCAGCTTAGGACTGGAATAACCCTGTCAGACAACAATACAATCTGCTTCCACCATGCTAAAATTTACATTGAAAGATTTGAAGACTTACAAAAATCCTGTTGTGATCCCTTTAACATACACAGAAAACTATCAAAGAAAAGCTTGCGAGCAATTGACTTAGATGATGCAGCTTTTCTAAGTGCCAAGTTTGGAAGACAGTTTGTTCCTGGTTGGAAGCTTTGTCCCAAATGTATGCAGATAATAAATGGAAGTGTGGATGTGGACTCGGAGGAGCGACAAAGAAGAAAACTGGATCCGGACGTATGTATATGGATCAGTTTTCCCATCCCCTCTGTACTCTGCAAACTATTGAAGTTCATATAACTACCACACAAAGAAATTAAATTTTTCTCTCATAAGAAACGATGTAGTCCTTTAGATGTGCAGCAGTTTACTATATTTAAATCTTTACTTGGAGAACCTTAAAAATCTTCTTCTCTAATTAAATAATGTGGCCTCTAAGTTTTGAAAAATTCTGTCTGCCAGGCTGACTGACTCATAAATTCATGTAAATACCAGATTACTGGTGGTATTTTAAGCTATATATTCAGGCCTTGCAAACAACAAACTCCTGTGCTTGAAACTGAACACTGCAAAAGTTACTGCTAAAGGTGTCTCTTCAGTTAAAAAGGAGTAAAAGGCATTTTCTCTCTCAGTTCATTACAAAATGAACCTGCACTGGGGTGAATTAAGTGTGCTGTTGTTGTGTCTGGGCTGTGAAGGCCATGGCATTTGGTCAGGGGCAGTGATCAACAGGTGTGGGAGGATAGTTCTCCAAGTGCTGAGCTTGGGATGTCGCTGATGCCTTGCTGGGTGCATTGTTCGGGCTGTGCAGAGGGAATCTGTGGTGTGGGCAACCAAAACAGCAAGAACTTGTCTGTATGCAGGCTGAGCAAAGAGGAGTTGCACTCTAGGAGCTGTGCCCCAGCTGTATTTTTCAATTATATGTCAGTATGATTAGGAGGCTGATTTGAAATTGTTGATCAAAACTGCTACTACAAAGCTTGTGTTGTTGTGGTCAGAGACAGGTACAGTTCTCCAGCATAAAGATTTTAACACTTAAATTGCTTCTCCTGGGAAATCATAGAATCATAGGTCAAGAATTCATTATTACAATAGATCATTACAGTATCCTTGACTGGATACTTTCTTAAGAATTAAGATTTGTATTTATAATTAAGTTATATTTTCTCTTTCTTCAGGGGCGTACAGCTAAGGCTTTAAAGTCTCTCCAGTTCACAAACCCAGGACGACAGACTGAATTCACTCCAGAGACCAGTAAAAGGGAGAAAAGAAGGCTGCAAACAAAAATCTCAATGTTTAATTCAGACAGGTAATTTGTTAGTTGTATTTACATTAATCTTCATTGGAAAACAAAATAGCCTTGATGGTCAGCCTATAACATTATCTATATGGATGTTTGTGTGTATATGGATTAGGTTCTTGGTTTTAGGGATGTTGAAGGTCACTCTCATTCCTAAGATAAATAAAAGAGAAGATAAAATGTTAGCTTACAGTTGATATTTCAGGCAAACACAAAAAGGTATTTGCACAATACTACACAGACCATAGATGTAGCTATGAATGCATGCATAAACTAAAATTCTGATAATAAGATACATTTTAATGTAGTAAGATCAAGTAGTCTACACTTAAAATATTGGTTATCATCTTTCTGTAAACTCAATAGTTACACTTGGTAAACAAAAGTGTCAAATTAGGACATTAGCTTCCTTTTGAAAAATGTAGTTAATGTTCAAATTGGATAATACTAGATAATGAGTTACAACCTTCTAATGTGATTGATTAAAAAAAAAGACATTTTCTATTTGTCAAAATATGCAAGAAATACCACATTAATGCATTGCCCCTGCTTTCCACCTAAGTGTAACTGTACCAGACGGAAACAGACACTAAATGTGCTGCTCACCAGCTACACATCCTTCCCTCTCCTTCTGTTCCTTCTGCTTAGTTTGGGCCAGAGTGGAGATACGGTTAGGACTGAAAGATGTTACCAAATGCAGTAAGGTCTGTATCCTTTGAAATTACCAGTGTTAAAGTGTACACTTGAAGAAAGCAAACTTCCCTCCACAACTGTTAGCAACTTGGCGTCAAAATAACGAGGGGGTTTTAACACGGAAACGAGCTGCTGTTTTTCATTGTACAGGCAGGTTATACCAGCCAAGAGCAAAGTGTACGACAGCCAGGGCCTGCTGCTGTACAGCGGGATGGACCTGTGTGACTGCCTGGATGAGGATTGCCTGGGCTGCTTCTACGCCTGCCCCAAGTGCGGCTCCAACAAGTGCGGCACGGAATGTCGCTGTGACCGCAAGTGGCTCTACGAGCAGATCGAGATCGAGGGAGGGGAGATCATCAGAAATAAGCACGTTGGCTAGTGTGTGTGTGCAGTATTGAATCCTGACGCTCTGCTCCACGCTTTGGTTGAACACGGCACGTTCGGCATTTAGTAATTTAACGGAAGCTATTGGAATTTGTCATGATCCACGTGATGAATGTGCTCGCTTTCACAATCGTTTTCAGTGTGATTAAGCACAGAACCGTACTCCTGTCTTTTCACACTTCAGGCTGCGTTCTACTCAGGTTTCTTAGTCTTCCAGCTAAGATCTCACTGAACAGCTGTATTCAAGTACAAGGTGCTGAATTCTAATGTGAACTGTCCTGAACCACTCACTATTCTTTCATGCATTGTTTTATAGAATGTACCATCTCCATGTATCCCTCGTTTCTCCTTCTCAAATTTGGGATCTCATGGTTTTTAATCTGTTTTATGTGAAATGCTGTGGAAGTTCTCAGCAAATTTACCTGCAGTATTAATAAAGGTCTCTTTTTAGTATTAATAGCGAATACTGTATCTTCTATAATTTTTGAAGCTACATCTGATAAATCCAATCCTGTTCACTTCAAAAGGAGTCAAAAGCATTTAGGTGTTCAGATCTCATCCCAGTTACTGGGATTTGAGATCAAGTTATCCTTATGAATTCATAAGGACATGAATTCATATTAATTAATTATAAATTCATATTAAAATACTGAAATTAACCTGTCACAGCATTGTGTTAGAGTATTATTCATTACTTTGTTGGTTTCTGTAGAACAAAATTAAAATAATTTTGCTCTGTTATCAGTCTGTAATTGACTGAACCAGTACTTCAACAGCCCTCTCCCCATTTTTTTCTCTTTTTACTGATTTTAAAGGTTTATATGCAGCTGAAATTAGCTTGTCTGTTTCCAAACCAAGGTTATCTAGACTATTACCAAAAAAACCCAGATGAGTGGAAAGTATCTTTGATTGATGCATTATCTGTCCTCATAATATTAAATTTTTACACTATAACAAGGCTTATTGAAAAAAATTATAAATTAAGTCTTAGTAACATTTTTATTCTTTGTATTTTTGTTGTGTTTTGTATAAATTTCCTATTCTTTGGTGTTTGATGACTTGGAATATCTACATGTTTGTTGGGTCACATTTTTTCAGTAATACTGTTAACTTCTTGCAGACTTACTTGTTAAAGTATAATCTTGCTATGTGCTCAGCAGATTTTTTCCTGTTCTGGTAAGTGTCATGAATGCTGCATTGCCAAGATCCAAAGTTATGCTTTGAGTTATGCTGACATCTGCTGGTCCTACTGGAGTATAAGCATTGAGATGCTGCATTTTTATTAAATCTGTTACAAAAATAATCAGACTCTTTTTTTTTTTTTTTTTTTTTTTTGGTCAGAGCATTGGCAGTTGTTGCAGGGTTGTCTCTCACTGTTTCATCTCTTAAGCAATCTTTTGAATTAGGTGCAAATATAAACAGGTAACTTCCAGGAGAGTGAGAGGGGAAAAGCTTGATGAATCATGTAATTTACGTGCATTTATTAGGTTTTTTTAATTAGACCAGAGTTGCAATACCCTTTGTTAATAAACTTAACAGGCTTCCATGTGTGTGTTGAATGTAACCACTTCAGGTCCACAGCCAGATTTTGGATTCAGTAACTACTGGTAACTTTAGTTGCCTCGAGCATCTCATTATTAGAACTTTATTTCTCCATCTCCATAGGTCTGTGCAAAGTTAGTACATTTAGCCTCTCATTTTACAGATGCACTAGCAGGTGACTGCTTTCCCAAATAAAACACTTGTTTCCTAACAGAATGTACAGGACTATTGTTTGACTAAAAACCTGCATCAAGTTGTGGGTACTGTCACTAAGGACACTTAGGGTTTAGGGTATTTTTCTGGTAAAAAAATAGTGTTTTGGTGTTGGCTGTTTACATGACCTCCTAACATATTTAGGACATTTCCATTTAGCTGCATTTCCTTAACATGCCTAGGCTGTAGTGTATTACTAAATTCATTAGCATGTTCTTACACGGTTACATGTACCCCACAACCATTTTCCTCTTAAAAGACATTGTTGCAAGTCAAACTTTATCATCTTGCTAGATTTAAACTGCTTACAGCATGAATTTCTCTTTTTGCTGTCTTTATAAACACCACACAAGCTATTTTGTCATCATCTAAAGTGAGTGCTTGTGACTCCCAGCAGCACATGTACTTCCCCATCTGCCAGAATTACTCACCATTAAGCCTCTTAAATAGGACATTACTTTAATAGAGCCAAAGGAAACAACTACTTTCCATAAAATCCAAAATTCATAACCACTTTAAGCCCTGCATGCTGTGAAGCCAACTGCAGGTGTACCTCAATGGCTCTATTAAAACTTCGCTTTTGGTATGAATTGCAAAAATTTATGCCTTGGCAAAGTTTACATATTCAAGAGACAAAAATCAATGACAATAAAAGACTCTGGTTTATGAAGAATGCATATCCCATTAATCAGTTTGAGTTTATTGAACAGAAGCTCCAGAACTGTGGTCTTGTAAGAAATCAAGCCAGTCCTTAACACTCTACTTTCTCATGCAAAGCAAACTTCAAGTTTAGAACATGAACAAATTTAACATCTTCAAAATCAGGGTTCTTCTGTTGACCCTGTGAGAATTGCCACACAACCCTGGGTCAACCCAGAGCTAGGATGTGCCCCTTTTTGGAGCTGAAAGTTTAAAACCAATTAAAGTCCCTTGGGATTATTTGTGTTAAATACTCAAATAACAGTATAGTGCAGTTGGGTAATTAACTCCGAGAAGTTTTGCATTAACTTCAGCATTATGCTGCAAAAAGACATGTATTATATTGGGAGCATGTTATAACCTTATCCTTAGACACAGCATGAATGTGGGTGGGTTTTTTTAAAAAAGTGAAATTCATTGCTTCAGTAACTACCATAAGACAACTTCTTAAGAGAATCTTTTAAATCTCTTACCATTCAAGACATCAGAAAGAGCTGGAAGTGGACAGACCTACACAAAAATTGTAATTTTGTAAATCCAGAAGTCATAATTAAAACTTCTAAAGGGAAAGAAGAAGGTGATAGGTGACAAATTTTTACCTATTTCAGATGTTTTAATGTTCCTTTTAGCCTTTTCTCATAGGCATTACTCACATTAGCCAGAATGGACCAATAGACAGCTGCACAAACGCTCTCACTGAAATCCCGTAGTGACAGAGCTCCAGAGAGGTTAAGTGGACATCTGTCACTTGGCGTGTGACACAAACAGCTACAGCTAGCTGCACTCAGCATCACAGCCTTAAGAGTTCTCAGTCTCATGACAAAACAAACACATGATTTCCAGTTGTTTTCCCCTAAAATTAGACTGACTTTTCTCTTGTCGTATTTGTGTCTCAGTAAATGCAGTTTCAGTAATTTTCAGCTGATCTCTCAGTGGAATATAGGGTGTGCTGACATACGATAGCTTCTCCCTCATGATTCAGATTTTTTTTCCCAATAACTCCAGCAAATATTGTGAAAGCTTTGTTCATCTTTAGACTGGTTTTTAACCAGTCAATACCACACTAATGCAACTTCATTTAAAGGCCCCTTCAGACACTTCTCTCTGAATTACACATTCTTTTAAATCCAACTGAAAGTAGAGGAACAGTTTATTGAAATTAATATATTCCAAGATCATTAATTACAAGTTGCATCTAGTATTCACCAATGTGGAAGCCATAACAAGAGCTACTGTTTTTCATTCACTGCTATGAGATTTCAAATCATCAGCTGTCTTCCAAGATGTATTAAGAAGTATTGTAGGGAGGTGCGAACCCTTGCCATTAAACGGTCCAGTTCACTCTTTGAAGGAGTTTTGTGCCATTATCCTGCTCTGAGAGAGGGAATTTTCATGTTTCAAGTCCCTCACACCCAGCAGAGGGCATCAGCTTACTGCAAACCTGTCCCTGAGTTCCATGGGGCACCTCCAAGAGACGCCTCCCCAGATCTGGGGGATTCCTCAAAGAGGAATTCATTGACACATTCAGAAATCGAGCACAGGACAAGAGAAGTGTTACCCACAGCCATGAGATTGCAGTGTAGGTGACTCAGGTACAAGATTGGCACTTAAGAGAAATTAATTTTCTTTTTGGGCTTTATAAGAGCTTCACACCCAATCCCCAAACACCTTGATGATTGCTAGTTCTTTAAGAGGAGAGCAACGTGTTTTTATAGATACCTTTGCATTTCACATTTCACTATGAAAGCTTGGTTTTGATCTCCTGCCTGAACATTGCCTTAGAAATGCAGTGTTGGGTAGCCAAGAAGGCACTCACTTCAGGGCCCTGCACTCACTGGCAAAATGGAGCACTTTCTGACATGCACAGTGGTGTTTCTGCCAGTGGCACAGAGCCACACGTGTCCCCTTCCCCAGACAAACAGGGAAGTACTTGGACGGTGCTCTACCAGAGTAGCTACAGCAGGAGCCAGAGGCAGCCTGGCCTAAGGTATTGGGCTGAGCTAGGGAAAAGACAAGAGAGACGGGGAGTTTCGCTGGTTCTCCTACCCTAAGTGATGAGAAAATTGCCCGAAGCTTCTTCCCTCAGCTTCCTTCGGTAGCCCTTCGCATGTACGCAGCAGGAGATTAAATCTGGATCACACACTATGTGACTTGCCTTTCTAAGGTCTATTAGGACAGTATTAACAACTTTGTCATAAGCTCAGTTCTCCACCTCACCCACAGATGTCAGCATTACCTGCTACAACCTCCTGAGAGTGGAGAGCTCCAGCCTGCCACCAGAAGTAAAAGCAATTCTTGTCTATCATCCTCTGATTTTCTCCTTGTTATTCTTCCATTTTTTCTTGGACTTTAACTGATAGCTCTACTTACTTTTAAATTGATGGGTTTAGCTGCTGAATTAGTACCATGAAGTAGACAACATTAGTTAACATATTTATATATATATATATACACACACACATACACACACACACACACACACACACACACATATATATATATATATATAAAATATGCATACACCAGCAAGCACCAGCTGTGCAACCTGGGTAAGCTGGTTACCAGGATCATCAGAACTTAAATTCTCAAAGAGAAATCACTGGGAATTCAAAGATCCTACTTCATTCACAGCTTTTAAGGCCTCACAAGTCATCTGAGGAACCTTTTAACATAACTACTTTGCTTAAAGGTAGAAAAATAAGATTTTGCCAAATTTCAGTAACATAAGTTTTCTTAATTCACTATTTCTTCTTCTAGTTAATTCTGCATTAGAGTACTTTATAATCCAAGTGAAAATGAGTTTTCTTCTCACTTCATCCATTTTCTATTGTAAGTTTGTAGCACACAATAAAACACCCCCAAAAGCCACAAACAACCAAAACCCCCACCATCAAACCTCCAAGCTGCTCCTTCCCTTCTGTTTTATAACGTGGTAGTGCTCTCTCAGCTGACTTGCTTGTCAGTTTTCAATCAGATGGTCTGGATCTTGACAGTTGACTTCAATGCTCCTGGAACTTCTCTCTTGACAACCATCTCTTTTCAGTAGTCATTATAATTAGAGCAATTACATTTTGGCTTAGTTTTCACTTGTTATCTTTGTGTTGCTTCCTGGGAGTTTCAGATCAATCTCTAAGAAAAGGGAAAAATCAGAGCTACTTCTCGGTTAAATACACTTGTGCAGGATGCCTAACCTCCAGAAGCTCCTTAAATTGTACTGGCTCCTCAAAATGCTTTTGAGGGAGCCCCAAATCTCAGCTGCGCTGTTCCATGTCCCAGTAGTGAGCTCCTACTAGCAGTCCTGAGTGACTTGAGTGAAATTGCTTAGGGCAGTGAGGGAGCCAAGCAAGGAGGTACTTTCTGTTGGGGTGAAATGTGTCAGGATAAAATGCTAAGACTGACAGAAATGTTTGGACAAAGACACCGTTCAGCCTTGCTGGTTATGTGTGAAACAGGAGGAGAGATTGTGCCCAAGATCTTATGATCCTAAGAAGCCACTGTGGAAAGCAGTACAGTGTACACCTAAAATAAAATCGCCTTCTGTTGTGGGATTCCCAAAATAAAATGCTGGGGAACCTTTACAGGATTGTTCCCTAAAGATCCACAGAAGCCTGAAGTGCCTAGGATGTGTTATGTGCCAAATGCCTGGATCTGAACTTTATGTTTCCCTTTGGAGTTCAGAATGAGGCTTGGAGATGGAGACAGGGCAGCCAGACATGCAGAAGAACAGATTACTTTTCTTGTGCTTTATGTTGGATGTGGTCACTATAAACCAACTGGGTAGAAAGTGCATTAACTCATACTAATGAAAGTTGGTTATATCTCCAGACAAAACCAGAATTCTATTTTTCACAAGAGGTTTTCTTCCTAATTGGGTTTGATTGTTTGGTTTTGCTTTTATCAAAAACCCCAGAAAGGCCAAATTTATCCAGCCTAGTCTGTGCCGACCACCTCTACTTTATGACTCCCCTGTGTTAATTTCTTGTCTGTGGACTGCTGACTTTTTGAAGTAAAGATTGGGCTGGCTCTGGTTTAGAGCAGGTGAGGATGCAGGGCTGCTCTCAGAGGACATCTGTCAAAGGAGTTGCTGCAGAAAATGTCTGTAATCTCTTCTGCAGTGGGAGTTGGCTGCAACTCCCAGCTCTATGTGCACACTCCATCCCAGCCAGGCATCTCCGACCCAAACTGGACTAACATGGTTTTGTTGTCTACCCTCTGAACACATCCGGACTCCTCAGTTTGAAGTACTACTTTTGCTCCAGACTGGCAGAATTTAACTTACTAACATTGTATCTGTAACTTATTCAATACTTACCTGCATAGTGCTCCAAACGGTCCAAGGCTGATTCAGAACTCAGTAGCATGTGTGCACACAGGTGCTTGTAGGACTGTAATGTGCAGTTGATCCAGCCCAACTGGGTGGAGCTCTTCTCTCAGAAATAGCAGGTGCAAGTGTCATGGGCCTAAGTTGTCACTGATCTGGATTTGTTTGAATCTGTCCTAGAAGGAAGAACTACAGCACACTTTTCTGCCTGTATGTTCTGTCCCATAGGGTATGAGGAAAGGGGACCTGCACTCCATTGACTTGTACTGGCCTTAGTAATTATTCAATAGTTAGCTGCAAGGTTGGAAACTGTGCTTCTGCATCTTCTGCTTCAGTGTAACTTTAAAGGCCCATCCATCTCTCAGGGATCACCCAGCTCAGTACTTGGATACCACCACGTGCAACAGAGACAGCTTCTGGAGGTGCAGAGCTGGAGACCTTGCCCCTTTCACATCTCTTCTTTCCACTGACACCACTAAGTTCACAATATTATTTTTCCCACCCAGCACTAGTTGCTGATGCTTGCTACTGACATTTCAATTTTGTTTTATTTTTCTCTTTTCTTTGATAGAATTACAGAGAACATTTATATTTGAATAAAAAGCAAATAATGCATGTCAGAGTATGCATCAGGGAACATCAAATTGTTTTTTTCCAATTACAGCTCTATTTCAAATAGAGTAATGCAATTAAAGGATAATTACTTGAAGTGCAAAGCCAAGGTTATGATCAGAAATGGTTACCCTTTCACTTCAAAGGGCTGTCTGACTAAATAAAACATCCCTGTGGGGCAAGTTACTCTGCATTTCTGCAGGTATCCAGAAGCAACGTCTGGCACTACAAGTAGAATGGCTCTTCCAGTACAAACTACCATTTTAGGAAAGAGGACAAATATAAGTGGCTTTATCACTGATTGACAGTGGTATAAATCCACTTCAAGATAGGATATTAATTAATAATATATAACTACTTTTTAATAAGCAGCATCATAACACACTTTTAGATAGTAATTATGGTAAACTAGTAATACTTCCTTAGCAGTGAGCTTATTTTGAGTTGCCACTGCTTTGCTAAAAAATCAGCAACAAGATAGAGATGCAAAAAGGTAATTCCAATGTTCTCCATGCTTTGCTCACTGAGCAGTTTACCCCAGCACTGCGGGGGAGCCGTGCCCAGGGCCAGGGGATGCTGTTCCCCAGCAAAGGGATCAGGTGTGGTGGATGAGCTGCAGAGCAAAGCCCTCAGTCCCTGGGTGCAGGCTCAGCCCATAGCAGGTGTGCTGACCTCCTGTTGCCCTAGGCAGGTCCGGGGGCCCAAACAACCTGGCACTGGTGATGTGGCTCTGGGGTTTCGTCCCCGTGTCCCAGACCAAAACTGAATGAAACAAATACATGTGTGCTGCATCCTGAGGGGCCCTCCAGCTGCCTGCAGGAGCACGTTCCCTGTCCTTTCAAATGCCAAAGGACCTCAGCCTGAAACACTGCCAGAGCGACCTCCCACCTTCCTTAATCCTCCTGTGCTCAGTCATGGCAGAGATGGAGCCATGGGGACCAGCCTAGGAAGGGAATTGGGGGTATGCCCTCCCCCATGGAGGGGCCTTCCCTCTGCAGCTTGGCTGTCTCCTTTAGGAGTGTTGAGGTGAGCCAGAAGTTTTCAAAAGTGCAGGATTCCTTTTCCAGAGCTGGTTTCACCTCCTGGGGAGCAGCACAGCAGTGCTGTACCCCAGCTCACCTCGGGGGCCATTCGTTGGGAATCCAGCCATGGGAGAAGTTGACTTGTGCCAGCTGTGCCACCCACACAGAGCACAGAACTCAAAATTACTTTCCTGTGACACGAGCATAGGTTGCTAACTAGCACAAAGTATTGCCCTTCCTCAGCCCCTGTATCACTGCATGGGCACTGGGGCTTTTTCCTTCAGCTGCTCAGAGAAGGCTAAAGAGGATCTAAAATAGCTGATAACTATGGGAGGTGTGGTTATAGAGGTGAGGGTGCTTCAGACTTTATTCAGATGAAGTCCTGGACTCCCACCCTTCAAAAGTCCAAAACTGCTGGAAAAGCCTGCCTTTCTTCAGAAGCCTGTCTGCTGCGATAATGCTTCAGCATCAGAAATGATTAGTAAGGTTTTGCCAATCTGTTTTATTTAAGTGCAGGAAATAAAGCAGAAATCCTTTATTATTAGCTGCTTTGTTGGACCGGTAATAGCGCTTAAAAAGGGTTGGGACTCCAATTTGCTCCACTTGGAACCACTATTTGCTGTGAGAGCACATGGTCTCATTTCCTATAAGGGTTTCAGTGGGACAGGGACTGAGTCTTGATCCTGTTTCATCTTTATCTTTTTTTCTAGAGGTGGCTAACAGGCAATGCAAAGTACCTGTTAACTGCATCGTGGGAGCAAGCCTTATTGCAGTAAGTGTTCCAAACCACTTGGGTGGAAAAAGCAGTGTTTTTGACAGTGCCCACTGGCTTTCCCCTGCCAGGGCCCAGAAAAGGAGTTTCATGATGTTGTCTTGGGAGGCAGCTGAGCCCCATGGAACTACACGCCCGAGATAACATGTAAGGGGTTTAGCCCCTGGTGCTGTTAGTCCCCTTGAGCTCTTCTAATGAGAAGCCAGATAGTGAAACTAAACATATAGAGAATTTGTTTTATTGCATTAACATTTTAACCAAATATAATACTAATAACAAGACATATGTAATAGTAATGGTGATGATAATAATTATAGTAATAATAACATATTTATATTGTTTAAGTGATAAATTGTTTTATTTCTTGTGTCATACTTGCTTCCAAAGCATTTGTTTTGCCTGCATCCCACAGTACCTGAGGCAGACAAAAATTGTCCTCTGTTTACAAACTAGGCAAATGGGGCAGAACAGCAGACCACAAAATACTGAGCCCTATGGAGCAAACAAAAAGTGGAAAAAGCAGCTGAGGTAAAGCATTTCCCTCATTCCCTGGAGGTATTTCCCTATCTCAATAACTGGAGGAATAATAAGTAAATAAATACAGTGTCTTACTTAGCTGTGTTGTTGTTGGAGCCCTTTGTCTGTAGTGTACTCAGAAAAAATTTTGGATTGATCTGGAGTGCACAAGCCTATTTTCTATTAAAGTATATTAATGCCAGGTTCTGTGCAATTAGTGAAAAGTCAATTCCCATTACTAGTTAACATTATTGAGTATCTGCTTTCTTTAATAAAAACCTATGTCCAGCATAAAGACAATAAATCGATAAGCAGCCACTTTCTAAATCTATTCTGTCTCCTCTGAAAATGCGGAGAGAGTGCTGCTGTTTGGAAGTCAGAATGGATTTAGAAGAAGAGATCACCTGCAACTCCCTTTTTCTTTAAAAGCCTTTGCTCCTTTCCAAGAGCTGTGCACATGCAAACTGGTGTTAAAGTTTTACATTCATTCAGCAGCATCTCAGCCCTGGTTGGCAGAAATCCTCCATGGAATTAAGGTGTCACACGTCTGAATCACACGCAACCCTTATGACTTCTTTTACTCTGAGCATGGTGAGGCACTGGCACAGCCTGCCCAGAGAACTGGTGGGTGTCCCACCCCTGGAAGTGTTCAAGGCCAGGCTGGATGGCATTCTGAGCAGCCTGGTGCAGGGTCTTGGGGTGGTGGGATGCTGCCTTTCCAGTGGTCATGGAAACTAATTGCATCCTATGAAGATAACAGAGACTTCTGAGTGCAAGGGGCACCTGAATGCTTAACTAAAAATCAGACAGGGAGAAGTGGCAAAGATCTGCTTGGTGCGTTTTTAAGTTTCTATGTGCAGGTTTCATGTCTGGTTAACCCTCAAATAAATGAGGAATGTGATTTGAATAACAAAACAATAACTAAAACAGGAGGAAAAAACTTTTTTTCTTGGATCAGAAAAATGAAAGCTAAACCAGAATTAAGAGGAAGTGTGAAGGATTTATTGTTCTGCTCCTGATGTTTCTTTGGTTTACTATTGGTTTACTTTGACCGTGGATCTGCAGAATCCCAAAGTCTGCTGCTCAAAAGTGAATCAAAGGCAACTAAAAGGCAGCTGCTGTCAGTAGCCTTTTTTGTTGTTAATGGCACCAGCAGAACCAGGGGGAAAGGAGGGACTGGGTGGCAGAATAAGCTAAAGATGGCTAAAGGAAAACAAATGTATTTTCCTTCGTTCTTTACAGAGAAGAAAGGAAATAAAGCTGCTCTGCCTGTTTTAATGATTATTTGCTAAACACCCAAGCAGCTGAATTGTTAGTCAGAATGAATGTAGATGAAATTCAGACATAGACAAAGCTATTTGTAGAAATTTGATTTTTATAGACACGTTGGCAGTACTTTTTCCCCAGAAGTATTACATTTTGATTTAGCTGAGAAAAAGGAATTATGTTATGTGCTTTAATTGCACGATTGTGACTCGCACTTTGTTACAAATACTGAGCAGTGAAAATGGAAGCAAAATGCAAGCTATCTGTTAGGTAAACATGTTCTTTTAAACTGTTGACTGAATTTGAATAATGAATAAATTGGAGGAAATGGCAATCTGCTTGTGGAAGTTTCAGAAAAATAAAGAAGGGCTAAGCTCAAAAGGTAAATTATTAATGTTGGTATATTCGCTTTGCTCCTGTTATTTGTAACATAGGAAATGTGATTTGTTTCTATGTCATTTTAATATTAACTCAGTTGCCAGCTCAGATCTAAAATAATGAGACAGATGCAAGTCTTTCATTTCCAGAGAAGCATTTTTAATGCAAATGAAATCAATATGGTAAAACATTCTGCCCAAAGAGGAGTTGAAGACTGGGGTTTAGAAGGTTTTATACTTTTCATTTTCTCTGCCTGTGGTAGGACGGACACATGCACACATGGAAGAGGATGATGACACAAGCTTCTGCTTCGAGTTCAGCACTTGCTGGGACCTTATCTGCAGTCAGTTTGATCAGGAGCAGCTACAACACTATAAACAAGAGTAAAAAACAATCAGATACTTAGACACAGCTGAGTACAGCTGCAGGGCCTGAGAGTTAGTGAGTGAGAGCTAACAGCATTGGTGGGGTGCTCTTGCGGAAGCCTGCATGTCAGCAGGAATGCTGCACAAACCCTTTTCTTTCCATTTCCAGCCCTTCCTTCCTATTCATAAACACAAATCCCTATTCCCTTTTCTTTTTAATATAAACATCTTCAATTGCAAGCACAGGAATAAAACTTAATTAAATTGCATTGTGAATTACAGCTGTATTTTTATATATTTGAGTGTCTTGTTAATTTTAGGTTTGAGTGTTTTGTTAGCTTGGTTTCAATGTGATTTTAGTATTTACAGGTGGCAACTGCGGGACAACACTGGGTCCTGAAGCTTTATATTTTACCCCATCAAACAGACAGATCCAGTGCCACTTTTCAGGCTTTTCCAGCAGGCCTCTGCCTGGGAAAGACCATGTCTGGGACTGAGAAGGTTCTCTGAAGCTGCAAAAGCCAAGCCAAACCCAACCAAGGCTGCTCTGCGTGTTGTTGAAGAATCACTGACATCGAAAAAGGGGCAATTTATCTCTTTCCTGGTCTGTGTTTCAGTGTCAGTGTGTGTGAGGGTGTCAGTGTCAGGGTGTGCTGGAGGTGCCATGACGGAGGAGCAGGTGACCTCCTCACACCCTCTGCCTGTGGGTTTCAGAGTGCTCAGGGCCTCACAGCCCCACGGATGGTGCCTGTGCAGGGCAGGGCTGTGAGCCCACGCAGCTGGCTGCCTCTGGGGAGGCCTCTGGAACGCCACTCATGGCACTGCCGCATGTCCTGGGAGCTCAGGGCTGTGCTGGCTGCACCCCACAGCTCACCCCTGTCCTGGTGCAGGGACCCTGACACACACCTGCAAGCCAAGGCGTGTTTGTTTCCCAATGCTGAGGCAGGAAATGCCAGGGCTCTGGTCAGTCTGAAAGGCCGTAGCAGTAGAGAAGCACTTAGGTCCTCTCCTCCAGTTTAGGACCTAAATTGGTCCATGTCAATTATCGTGGCATTTTTCTTGGACGCCAAAGGGTGGAGGCAGGCTGGGTCTCACCTGACTTTGAAGGAGGGAAACCCCTAGTTTTTGAAGGAAATCCCCCAGGAAGCTGTGGAGATCCCTCAAGAGAGAAGATCTCCCCATGCTCTCCTGCATCCCTGAACGGGTGCAGTTCCCTCTCCCCTGTGCCTGGTGCATTTGCAGCAGAAAGGGCAGACCCTGAGCAGGCCCAGCTGCCCGTGCCCCTGTGGAGCAGCATCCATGGGAGCAGGAAAGGTCATCATTCTTCCAGCTCTTCTGTACTCAACCTACTTAAGGAGGAATTTGAGCCCTGCTGAGGTCTCCACTTGTGACCTTTTCAGAGACCTGTGCAGCGTGGCCCTGCTGCAGGTGTGAATGAGCGTCATGAACAGGGGAGGCAACTTGGATGGGCCTATCCCTATCCGCTGCAGGTAGGAGCTGGGGTTTGGGATTTCAAGACATGGGAAGTCCAGAGCACTGAGTATAACCATACATCTTGCCCTGGATGGTTATTTTAGACCAGAGCCTTAGATCAGAGGGGCCCTGTGGTGACAGGTAATGGCATGAGAATAAAATAACCCTCATCAGCTCACCAGTGTGGGTGGCCCATGCAGGAACACAATATTGTTGGGCAAATATCAGGTCTTATTTTCATACCACAGGAGGACAGCAACTCAGGTGCAGTTACAGCCAGATAAAAATGCCTCTTATTTAACTCAAAGGGGGTTGGGCCAGAGGTGAAACTACTGTGGAGTTTGGTCTAGCACCTTTCCTCTTTATAAGGCTGTACATGTCTTCAGACATACAGCCCGTGTTGTCTTGGGGTGGATCCAGCTTTCACACTGAGCTGATGCTGCTGAGTTGCCCTGCACACAGGCCAGGAGTACTGCTGGGTTCCTAAAGGCTTAGAAGCTTCCTCTCTTCTTATTTTCCATGGTGCTGATTCTGTATTCCCCAGAGGCTGCTTGTTAACAGCACACACCATGGCCAAAAATTAAAAACAAAAAAAAAAAGAGGGGTGGGGTGGGGAGAGGGGAGGAAGGATGAGGAAACAAGACATACCTGCAGCAGTCCTTGCTGTGTATTCCCTCTGTGTCCCACTGGCAGTGTCATGCAGAAGGAAAATTGTTCTATCAGTGACTATGTTAGATTCATGACCCCACCACAACCTTGAATTGGCCTTTAGTTGTCGCTGATGGGAACTGAAGAACAGCTCCTGTCGACATGATTGCTGCTCTCCAATGAATCAGAACACACAGGGCACAGAGCAGCACATTAAACTAGCAACAGAAATATATCACTGTACTTTTATATAGATGTATTGCTTTTGCCCAGGCATATAAATGATTGGGCTATCCACTTATTTTTTTTCCAAGGACTATAAATTAAAAATAAGCTAAGGGTTTGGAAATTATGTTCTCTCTCTTCCCCCCTCCCCTTCTCTCTCTCTCTTTTTTTTTCTTCAAAGCTGGGTAGCTATTTTAGGTCTACAGTAAAACATTTTAAAGGTAATCTTAAAGGTATTTTAAAGGTAATCTTACTGCCTATGTCTACTTGAGCATCTTTTTTTTTTTTCTAAGAGAAATCTACCAGTGCAGTTCTTGCTTAGGTAATTTAACACTTCAGTTTGATCACATTTACTGTACGTATGGATCCCCATGCTACTTCTGCTGCTACTGAACACCTACAAGGCTGTATTTTTTCATTTGGTAAGACAAGTTTCTGAAATGGCAAAATCTATGTGTGCCAGGTGCTGGGGTCATTCCCCAAACCAGTATTTTATGAAGTTAGATTATTTCAATATACTTTGACCAAAGGTCACTTTGACTTGAAAGTTAGTTTGATGCAGTGCTGCATAATTCAAGGTAGTGCCTCAAAAATGGAAATGTTTCACCATTGAATTGCATTTAATTTTTGCAACTTTCTCTGCTTGCTGATTGAATCATCTGTTTAAAATATCCCTTTAAATTGGAGGTGATATCACCAGATCTGCAAAAACTGGGATACATTTTGTCCAGTGCACATTTCCAGTTTTTTGCAATTTATCACTTACTAGCTTTGCAGCCAGATGTAGAAGCAATAAGAAAGCTGCTCCCCTTGCATTCTTTCCCTAGCTTAGGGAATTTTATTTCAGATGAAAGGCAGAACAAGAGTCCAGGGATCCATTTTTTGTTGTCTGAGGCCAAGGAGGACAGGCATTGTAGTGTTTTTTCTAGCCCTGGAAACCCTTGTCCAGGTGAGCAGCCCCTGGCTGTGAAAGTAAACAACTGACTTCCACAGGGCAAATATTTCCTACAAGAATCTGTGGGACTGAGCTTGCCAGATTGTTTTCTGCTCCTTTTTAAAATGTCTTTAATGTAAAAGACCTTTTTAACTTTACTTTTCTTGGGCTACCCGCTAAAGGAGTTTGGTGGTAACCACATGCCCATGTACTGGATAAAATGGTCTTGCTGGCCACAAGCACATGACCTGGTCAATGAAAATAAATGAACTGGTCACAGCTATTTCCCCTCAACAGTCGTAAGCACCATAATAGTGTTTCCTCTGTGTCTTTTCACCAAGCCCTGAGTGATTGAATCTTTACTGTGTACCACTTCCTAGCAAACCCAGTAAGGTATAAATGAAAACCTGTCTGCATTATTATGTCTTTAAAAGATCAGTAGTTTCTAGAGCTAATGATAGTATGGTCTCAAGGCCCACAATTAACCTAGGGTTGATGGGTGAAGGGCAGCAGTTCCTCTTTGCTGTGTTTTCTCAGGGAATGGAACCACAGCTGTAAGATAAAGGACTCATGGTGATCACCTACATGGAGACCAACGCTTTGCTTTCCCAGAGGAGCCCGACTTCAGGCTTGGACTCTGCTTTCACTCTGCCACCAGTCAGCCAGACCCATCTCCCTGTGGATTCAATCCTTTTCAGAGCCCACGCGATGGTCTGTCTACGTTGGCATTCTTGGGGTAATGGATAAGGCTGAAAACTGATCCTCCGGATTGAAAAAAAAGAATGTAATTTTATTTAAAGAAAAATGGGCTGAAAGGCTGCCCCAAAGCATATCTCTCCCCAGTACATGTGCAATTTACCTCATGGTCTGGGGAAAGCCAAGTAGCTGGTACTTGTTCGCTGAGCTGAGGAATTAGGAAGTTTGGGCTGTCTTTTTAAATATTTACATAATTGTTTTAAGTCTTTACTTTCTAACAGCTTTAGTGTATCCCAGTTGTTCACAAACTAACTTTTAAGCCTGACTGGTGCAAAGTTCTAGACCTAATGGAGTTTTGTGTCTCAGGATTTGCTTCTGAGCCACTTTAGGCTGTGAGGATGAGTCTATTTTCAGTACCCTTCTGTCGGGCTCGGAGGGGATCTCCTGGCTGCAAGGGCATTTGTCCCTCTCTGTGCCCAGCAGAGAGTGATGCCATGGGGTGGCTACCTATAACAGAGGCTAGGAAAGAGAATAAAGTGGGTGTTTATTAAAGGCTTTCAAACAGGTACAGCTGGGGCAGTCAAAATCTTCTGCAGCTACACCCAAGAGGGATGATGTTCACCCCCCCCCCCCCCCCCCCCCCCCGCCCCGCCCAATTCACTTTTGTTTGTACTTTTCCGGGCCTGAGGCTGTAGGATGTCCTTGGATCTCAGGCCCAGAGGGACTGTTTTGTCTGACCAAAATGTGAAGACAGTTAACTCCACTTTGTATGGAGTTTAGAGCTATGCCCTAATGCAGTATAGAATTTGAAAAATATAGAAGCTAAAATCCTAAGGCATCAAGGGGAGCAGAGGAGGCAGAGCCACAGCTTGGGTTTTGCTCTTCATGGAGAAAGGGACAATCTCTCGCTAAGCTGGGGACCAGCTCAGGTATTTCCCTCTAGAGAAAGGGGACTATAAGACTGTAAGACCAGTGAATCTCTGCCAGCTCTGGGGAGGAACACGCCTACATAATTGTTTTCTGTAAAATACCACATCACTTTCTAATCTGGTCTTAAAAGGCCAGGAAAAAGCTCTTGAGAGCACCCATGGAAAAGAAAGAATGAGACTCTAGAAGCTGTCTCAAAATGGGATAGTGGTAGCCAGTGAGCAGCACAGGTTCCCAGCACAGTGTTCCATGCCCAGAGCTGTTCACATCCAACTGTAACTCAAACTTGCTCCTGATTTTAAGTGAGGTGAAGTTTAAGTGATCAACACTTCTGTAAACACCAGTCCCCAAACTCAGACAAACTTGAAATACTCCCACCCAGTAAGTATCATTGGCACTTGAAGGACACATAGAAAGTCACTACTGAAAGGTGCTAACTTTTCTGATGATAATGAATTAGTTTTCTGACTCCTTGAATGCTTTTTCAGCCCAGTCAGGAGATTGTTTATAGCACAGGTCTGGCATTGCTGCTTGCTTATTGATGTTATGAATGTCCATAATTTTATTTAGGGTTTAGGTTATCACCAGATGTTGAGATTGTATTGGGGGTGGGGGAGAAATCTTGCATTGTCCTCACCTGATCTATTCAGCTGCTCCTCCAGCAGCTCATGTGAAGGGGAAGGTTGACAAATTCCTGATATCAAACCCAGCTGTCAGAACAACACGGGGTAATAGCTGTCCTTGTCAAAAAGGCCAATTAATTCACCAGCATGTCAATGTAGGTGTAATTGATAGACTCCACATTCTGGCTGAGTAATGAAAGTCTAAAGCCTTACTAAGACTATTTCACCTCCTAAGAAATCCTGTAATCTCACCTGAGCTATCAGTGTTGTGGTGAGGAGCACTTAAAGAAACCCAAAAAACAAAACAACAGTTTTCTGCAAGAGCAAGTAGAGGTTTCATGCGAATCTTCATTTTAAAGGTAGAAAATTATGTGAAAAGAAAGACTATGGAACAATGTCATAATATTCTGGAGTGACAGTTTTATTCAAATACTGCTTCAAGTCAAATAGAAAATACAATTAGAGGAATTATTTCTCTGTGAGGACCCCTGTGTTCTGCAGTATTGCTGTTAATGAGAGAGTTGCTTTTAGAAGAAAATGTGACCATTGTCTTAAAGAGTTATGGAAAGGCAGTGTCAGCTCAACAGGCTCATTAGCATAATCCTTTGTCTGACTTAGAAATATTTGTTAAGAACTTCTAAAACAACAACAAGAAATTGCTATTAGAGCTCCCTCACTACTGTGCTGACTCATCTACTTGCAATGTAGATTTCAGTTTAGTAAATGGTTTGATGTCTTCTGGCTTTAGAGCACAGTTTTTATATTAGGCAGTCCTTTTACCCCAAAAAAGACAATGAAACAAACCAAACAAACAAAAACCAAACCAAACAAAACCCCCAAACCTTTCTTCTTTATCACCACAGCACAGAGATAAGGTTGCTGGACCTACAAGCAGGCATGTGCAAGACCATGGCACATGCAAGCCAGAACAAGTCATGCCAGGGGATGAGTATTCAACCATGGCCTCAACAGCTTCATCATAAAATACAGAAAAAACTCTTTGTAGAAAAGGCTAAAAGCCATACTAAACAGCATAAAAAATAAAAATAGCATGAAAAAGAAGGACTGACAGTCTCTAAAATCCTGAGTTAAGTGTGTGCTGCAGTGTCACATGTTTGAAGTGGTCCTGTGCCCCTGCCCGTGAGTTCAGGGAGGATGATGGCAGCCTCCCACCCCACAGCCACCCCTCACACACTGCCAGATGTTCTGTGCAGGAATGTATAACATACTTGAGCCCCTCAGGGAAGGTACATTCCTATACTGACCCATGAAATGTGTCTCACCCGCTTCCAGCACGCTGCACCGCCTCCGCTGGGCTGTCACAACTGGGGGTGCTGCAAATGCATCAAGGCTCTTTGCCTTGAGAAGTGCCTGCTTGCTAGGAAGAGCAGGGGGCAGGGCCAAGCTTGCTTCCCTGGGGTAGCACAAATCATGAACAGGAGCCCCAAGGAGGGAACAAAACCACCTGGGATTTTAATGGATGCTCTGAGAGTCTGAAGTAAAAGAATGGATCTTCTAAGATAATTTAGGAGAGCTTTTTCTGGGGAGGGACTGCTGTATTGGTTCTTTATGCAGTTCAGGAAATGATTGAAGGACATTACAACCACTGGCAATGATGAGAAAAGCAGATGAAAGTGGACCAGTAATGCTGGTAGCTCTGCTTTCCTGCCTCCTAGGATTTATGTACTTACGGATGAATTTAATACTTGATGATCAAGAGAGTTCAAATAGTGGTTGTATTAATGATTTCAGCATAACCTCTAAATCCCAGGATGGCAGTAGAGATCTTCAGCTTGGTCTTCATCTCCTGACATTTTTTATTAAGAGCAAAATTAAGTGCTGTTGCCTTATGATAAAGCTGCTTACAGAAGTGTGAACCATGGCACTGCCACCACAAGAGCATACACTCTGTGCCCTGGTCTCAACCCTACTCACAGCAGTCAGTACTTTCCCAAAAAATGAATTACTGACTATTCTTCTTTCCTTTTTTTTTTTTTTTTTTTTTTTTTTTTTTTTTCTTCTGATATTTGCCTAATTCTGACCTGGTCTTTGCCTATGGCTCTGACTGTGCAGAGTGATTCACCTTATTGCTTGCATTTGTTACAGTGCACTGCTGTGTTATATACTGAGCCTCTGCCAGCTGCTTTGGTCCTAAATTACCACTCTTCCTGTTTTCTCAATAAATGTTTGGTACCCATTAAAGATACCTGCAGGGCTCCTAGCTCATACAGGTATTGTGCATTTTGCAGCAAAACCTACCTTATTTAGGAGTTTAGCTCACCTGTGATCTGTGTTTTGTGGCCAAAGAAATATTAATGTGCCTCAAAGTAATATGGGAATCATTTCACCATTACTCTTCTTCCCTTCCTCCCACACATTCCCTGAAGTATATTGATCTTTGATGTGCTTGCTTTCTTGAGCCAATTTGAAGACAAAGTGTCTGAATCGGGGATGGAAATAAGTGATATTTGAAGCTGCTCTCAAACCTCCCTTAAGACAGTTTATTCTGGCTTTCTTTTGTGAGTCACAAAGACTACTCAGTTTCTCAGTTAGGGGTACTGTTATCTGCTAATTAAAGGTAATGACATCCATCCCCAAAGATGAAAACTGCCAGCTCTAGTATTTATTTTGAAGCTATAAAATATGGCAAGCTCTTATCCCAAGGGCCTTGAATGAAGGACAGGGATTTTGGGGTTGACATGCTATTGTAGCCCTCATTGCAGGGGGGTTATTAAGGACACTCCCATTGCAGAATTGGGTGGTAATGCCAAAGTCAGATAAAATAGTTTCTGCAGTTCATAGTTTCTTCTCCTTCCTTACATGAGGGATCCCAGATCTCACGATATCAGTTGTGATGTAGCCTGACAAAGGCTGAGGACAGGGGGTCCTCTCCGAGCTGTGCTCACTCCAGCACAGTCGCTCCACAGTGCAGGACTTTAGTGTTTGCTCCTGCTGAATTTTGTCAGGTTCCCATTGGCCTGTTTCTCCAGTCTGCTCCTGTCCCTCAAAACACTCCAAGATCTTTGGATCAAAAATGAAATGCTAATGTTATTTTACTCTTCCCACATATGATGTGAGGAAAGCAAAATGTTTTACTGCCAGCTCCTGTTTATTAAAATGCATCCAGGATACATCCAGGGGGAAAAAAAATGGGAGGAGGACACAGTGACAGCATCTCCATGTTCCCCTACTCCCCTGACCTCAGGATAGTTGAGTCCCTGTTTGTGTAAGATATGTGGCAATAATATCTGAATGTTGTGGCCTTCAGTGAATGCAAGGTTTAAGATGTGAGGGGAAGACATTCATAAATTCTTTGTGAGAAAGGGTTGGCAGTTTCATTGGAGTACTTTCTGCTACAGATGTTTAACATTCTTTCCAAGGTGTCCAGCTTTAACCCCAGCTGGCAACTAAACCCCAGGCAGCCTCTCACTTATTGCGCCCTGGAGGGATGGGGGAGAGAATAGAAAGGGTGAAAGTGAGGAAAATCCTGGGCTGAGGTAAAGACAGCTTAATAGGGAAAGCAAAAGCCACACATGCAAGCAAAGCAAAACAAGGAATTAACTCCCCAGTTCCCATGGGCAGGCAGGTGCTCAGTCGTCCCCAGGAAAGCAGGGATCCAGCTTTCATAATGGGATCTTGGGAATCTCCCCTCTCCTTCTTCCCCAGCTCTATATGCTGAGCCTGAGGCCATATGGCCTGGAATATCCCCTGGGTAAGTTGGGGTCAGCTGTCCTGGCTCTTGTGCCCCCTGAGCCCCTGGCAGGTGGGGTGAGAGGAGAAAGGGCCTTGGTTCCACATGATCCTCGCTCCTTTAACCAGGGTGGTTAAACATCCCTGTGTTACTGACACCGCTCCCAGCACGAGTCCGAAGCAGTCCATAGCAGCCACAAGGGAGGAAGCTAACCCCAGCCAAAAGCAGCACACGGGGCCCAATGCCAGAGAGCAGGAGGAGGAGGTGGTTTCAGCTGAACACTTGTATCCCATGGGCATGGACACCACGGCCAGCAAAGCCAGAGCAGCTGCACATGGAGCACCCAAGTCAGGAGGAAGCGGAGTGGGAACACCACTGGCTTCTGGAGCCGGCAGAATGCTGGCATTACTACGATGTGCTCTGTCGGGCAAGGTGGAGGATGAGACATTCCCAGCTGGCAACTGTTGGTAACTCAATGCTCCCAGCTGGAGCCTGGGGGCGAGGGGATATTCCCAGCTGGTGGCCACGGCCTGCCTCGCTGCCTTCCCGCTCGTACACGTGGCTTCTTCACACAATGGGAAGGGGTGGGCAAAGCCTAATAAAGCAGCTGGTCTATTAGAAGATAAGCTTTGTGGAGAACAGCACAAACATGCAGAATCCCCTAATCTTAAACTTTATTACCCTAGATAATAGGCTTTGGTAGCGACAACAATCAGTTGAAATGCAGAATTGTCTTGGCTCCTGCAGCACCTGCCACGTCAGTCAGTCACAAGCCACCTCCTGCTGCACAAAAAGGTGGCTGTGTGGGACCAGCAAGCTAAAAGTTTTGTTGGTTTATTTTGAAAAGGCCAGGGAAAGCTGGGCACGCTCTCTTTGCAGATTTAAGCGTGCACTCTGAACCTGCCGGGGGGGAAAGGCTAACAGGATATGAAAGCCTGCTTTCTTTACCTCCAAGGATTGGAGCAAGGCTTCTTTGTCCACTGAAGCCCACTTGAAAGAGTAGGGCATGTTATTACTACCCTGAATTAGGTCGAGTTTCCCAATATTCAACCAGTAATCAGAAAGGGAAAACGCATGAAATGTGTTTGTAAAACCTTTATCTGTGTCCTTTGCAGCATTTCTGACACAAAACACATTTAGTTAGCTGAAGCAGAACTCGGAAGATGTATCTCACATGCTCCTTTTGGTGAAATTGGATCCACAAAGCTCAATGCACACGTGCAAGGCCCACACTTGTAAATGGGGAGGAGCAGAGCTTTAAAATGAAAAGTCATTTTACTTTATAAATGGCCTTGTCCTTGTTTATTTTTCAGGGCACTTTTTAAGTTTTTTCTACGGTGCTGTGATCAAAATATGAGGGGAAAAAAAAATCTGCTCACCACGAACTTTTTTTTACTTAGAAATATTTCAATATAAATACATTGACTAATAGAATAACTACAAAATGACAAGGTGATTTTTAAATCATGAGACATAAAAGTAGTTCTAACAAAAATTTGTGTCAAGTGTTTCAACTTTGCTGGGCTCTCTCTGTTGCTACAAGAAGTGTAGCAGAAGCTCATGGTGAAAGGGGCTGATTTAGGGACAGGGTGTTTATACATGTGCTGGTTTTTGGCTGGGATAGAGTTAATTTTCTCCATGGTAGCTGCTATGGGGCTCTGTTTTGGAAACAATGTGGATAATACAGGGATGTTTTCCTTCCTGCTGAGCAGCACTTAAGGTGTCAAGGCCCTTTCTGTCTCTCACCCCACCACGACAGCAATTAGATTGGGGTGCAGGAGGAGCTGGCAGAGGACACACACAGGAGAGCTGACCCCAGCTGACCCAAGGGATATTCCAGACCATGTGACATCATACTCGCATTGAGAGCTGGGGGAAGAAAGAGGGAAGTGGGGTGATGGTGTTTGTCTTCCCAAGTAACCCTTACATGTGATGGAGCCTTTCTCTCCTGGGGATGGCCGAGCACCCTGGGAGGTGGGGAATGAACTTGATTTGCTTGGCTTGCATGTGTGGCTTTTGCTTTCTCCATTAAACTGTCTTTATCTCAAGCCAGGAGTTTTCTCACCTTCACCCTTCTCATTCTCTCCCCCATTCTGACATGGAGAGAGGGCTCAGCTGCTGGCTGGGGTTAAACCATCACAGGACAGGTCCAGGCAGTATACTTAACCAAGCCTAAATGTTGAGAATATTAAAGATCAGTCTAGGGGGTTAGATTTCTGTTCTTAGCTTTGCCCACAAATCCAGGATCTTTCCTGTTTAATGTCCAGCATTTCATTATCTCCTCTGAAGAAAATGTAGGTGGAAACATAAAACCCAGTAAATTGAAACCAGCAGTGTATTTTGAGTGGAACAGCTACAAACAGAGAGGGAACAGAAGGTGCACTGAAACCTGCATGACTCTCTGTGTGTCTCCGAGGATGGAAGAAGTCAGAGCTGATGCAGCAGTGAGCACCCCAGCAGGCTGCCAGCCACCCAGAGTGAGGGCTGCAAAAGCATCCTCATGGCAGCGCAGATGCCAGCATCAACCTGGCTGGGAAACAAGGAAACCGAGGAGAGGAGCTGAAGAGCAGCTCTGCCAAGCTTTAGAAGAAACAGTTTTGAGTCTCATTTCCCTCAGCCCAGTTGTCTTTGAAACTCCTTGTCTGGTTCAAGCGATTCAAGGGCTCCTGAGCATTTCACCAGCGCGGTGGCCCTCATGTCTCAGCAGGATGAGACAAGCTCCCTCCTTAGGCAGCTCCACTTCCTCTGGCAGACATGACCAAGACACCCCAGCTTCCTTAGTGATGCCCTATTGATTTCTGCAGCCTCTCCTTCCCTCAGGAATTGACTGCACTAGATCAAATTAAGAACAATCTGAGCATTTAATGGGGCTCCTTCAATACAATGAAGTTTGATTGCTTGAAGTTGAAGTTCATGATAATTATTTATGCTGACAGCACCCTCACAGACAATAAAGCCTGGCCCTTTCCTGAAGGCCTCTGTCTCTTCATCAGGGAATTATTTTATTCCTGCTGTGCTTACCTGATACACTTACTTCTCATTATTAAATATGACAATAATGCTCAGAGAACAAAATGTATTATATTTACACCAAAAGTGGTATCAAACCTCTTATTTTGGTTCTGTTCTCACTTACCAAATAAACCCCACATACCTGACCGTACCATAAGCTCACCTGCAGTTTGGAGGTTAACAGCATAACTTTTGGCTGTCCTGGGTAGAGGAGCAGGGCTCTCCCTGCTCATTTGCACAGGACTTATAAAATCCATTTGTGATGAAAATTGTGGCATTTTTGTAATGTCTAAGAGGTCTGTCCTGAGGATTACCTATAATCACCACTCTGAGTTAATAAACAGGTTTATCTGTATGCAGATATTTTCATGAGTGACAGGCTGAAAATAAATCTCTTGCAACTTCTTCAGTTCTGTTATTAAAAGCCCTCATGGCTGGGTTTAATGAAAACAGTCCTCAAAGTCTGTGTGTGTGTTCATGGATATCCCACAAAACCAGCTGTCCTAACACCTGAAGATGTTTGTCAGTGCACAAAACACCAGCAGGTTTTCAGTTGTGGTGTGTTGTGGTGTGTATACACACAGAGATAAAAGTGAAAGCAAGGTGTGTTGTATTTATACACACATATACAAATACACAGGTGTAAAGTAGCCCTCCACTTGCAGCTGCTATAAATGGAGCAGTGTAACTCCTCAGGCCCCAAGAAAGTGAAAAGGCAAAAAAGAGAAGGCAATTTTTCTGATTTTTTTTTTCAAAATTTCCTTCCCCCCTGCCTCAAACAACAGATACGTCCATCCTACTTTTCTCTGGAACACAACTGTCAAAATAGAACACATTTGGATACAGCCCCACATGAACGCTGCTTTTCTGTGGCAGGCAGAAAAGCAATTAATGTGGCCTTCCCACCAGGAAGCACTTACCCAGGTTGGGGAGTCCTCCTGTGGTGGAGAGGACATGGCTAGGGCTCTGACACAGACTCATAAAATGGTCCCTGTGGCTCCTTTGAGCAGCCTGCCCAGCACCCCTGCTGTGTCCATCCCACTCCTCCCCAGTGCAGGTTTCTCTCTCTATGCAAGTTCTTGGTATTAGAGCTTTCAGATGCAGCAACAGCTGCCTTGCATTACACGGTGATTCTCCAGCCAAGGGACTGAGTAGAAAAATCAATCTCTTAAGTCTTCTAAATGTAAAAGTTATGTTACTGAAGGAAAGTTAGAAAACATGAAAATGGAAATGAAGCTGCAGGGAGGCAGCAGAGGTTCCCTGTGGCAGCGCTCTCTCTCAGGCTCGCTCTCACCCAATTCCCTGCCCACCCCTTCAGCTGGACAGGGAAGGAGCAGCTGATCAAGGAGGAAAAGCACATTTGAGGAGTTCCCTTAGATGGCCATGTTTATTTCTTGCTTTGGCTTTCGATTGCTCTTTGTCACATCTCGGTTCATCCCTTTCAGACTGTGTGTCAAAACAGATCTTGTCTCGGAGGATGGCTCTGAAACCTAATGATGCCTTGGCTGGTTCAATACCCCTGAGGGGCCAGGCAAAAGGAGGCTGGAGCTGCCCCCAGTACATGTCAGGGTTTGCATTTTTTGGGAGGAGTTGGTTACTTGGAGCAGGGGAGGGGTTTTTCAGCAGCATGGCTTGATGCAATGAAAGAAAAGGGCTTAAACCTGCTTCTCATTTGAAAATAAAAAAATAAAAATAAAAAATAAAGCAAGGAGGCAGAGAGGCAAGAAGGGAGCTGCTCTATTTCTTTAAGGGAAGGAGTCTGTGTCAGCCCCTCTGCTGAGCAGTTCATGCCATTCACCACCCTGCTCCAAGTTTCTCAGTGATACTGAACTCCAGGTGACCATCGCAGACAGTAATTGCTTTAGCATGGGTTTGGCAACAACAGCAAGAACCTCTCTAAAAATAAGCAAAGCTTAAAATAATTTTCAACTCTAGAGACCTGCTCACGTGAGGAATCCAGTACATCACCTATATTTTCCTTGATGAGTGCCACAGTTCTTGGCTGCTGGAAAAAAATGACAGTTTTGAAGGGATTTCCAGTGCCTCCTGCTCCAGTGCCTAACCTGGCAGGGAGTCAGCCAGGAAAGACAGCAGGTGGCCTTTAAGTGAACCTCATGGGATAGCTCCAGGCCAGCATCCCTGCTCATTCACCCCAACAGCTACCTTATTTAAAGGTGGAATTTAGAAAAAATCAAATTTAGTTGCAGTGCCTGGGATAAATGTCTTTCCTTGCTTTGCAGCTGTAACATAGTTAATTTAAAATGGGTTCATCATACCTGCCAATAAATGGTACCTAAAAGCCCTTCATCAAAAATGCATTTAGTCACCCTTGCATTGGGAGAATGAAGCAACTCTCTGCCCCTCAGCAGGAAAATGGGAAATTTCAGCTGCAAGTGCTGTAGGAATTGTTTGTTCTCCAAAAGGTGCCCACAGGACATACACAGAGCAGAGGCATGTCTGCAACTCCAGAGAATTTCCTGTTATAACAAACCACCTGCAAAGCTTAAAGAGATCTATTCACCTTGCTGCTACACTGAATCTGGGGTGCAAATTTTCAGTAAATTCAATAGAAAGTGACCTTCTTCAATAGGGAAGAAAAAGGTTTTTTACTTGAAGAGAATGCAATTTCCTTTTTCTAACACCCACGGCGGTGGCATACGCAGGACGGATTTTGATTTGATGAGTAATGAAGAAGAGAACCAAATTATTATTTTTCTGGCTCTTTTTAAAGGCATTTTTCTCAGTTTTCCAGGCTGACTTTCTGCAGGCAGGCAGCTGTCTCACCATATGAACTACTGAAAGATAGCATGTACCTGTCCACTTGGCATAGCCTCCCCTTGTTCATGTTTTAGTGGATGGTATGTTAGGAAAAGGTTGTCAGGACATTGGAGAAGAACCACAAACATGGAACCACTCACAGCCAGTGAGTAATCCAGGCTCCTGTGTTTTATCCTCTTAGGAAGATTTCAAGTATTTCAAGAAAATAATTTTCATCGAGTTTCAATCAGTCCCCTATAGCAAACATATAGAAAACAAGTGTTTCAAACTTTAAATATCAGTAGTTTCCAGGATGTGTCGTGTGAGGCCAGAGGAGATGTAATTTCCCTGCATACACTTGTCTGGGAACTGGCTTCTTTTTCTTTTCCCTCCCCCTCACCAATAAAAGCCAGAATTAGATCTCAAATGTGAACTGAAATACTCACCTGACAAATACTCAGATATTCCAGGCAATTCTAAAGCAGCACTTTCTCTATGACAAATGAAAGATCTGAATTCTGAAAAACATATATATGGAGTCTACGTCCTTTGCTTGTTTTCCGATTAAATACACTTCTTCTCTATCATCACTGATGAGGTCAGTTTGGTCCAACAGTCTTTGATGAGACACTCCTGTTGCCTTTCTATTAAATGTCCACATTTTAGAAGAAAATTGTCTCTCTTAGCTTGCTAAATAACAAAACTCATGAAATTGCTTATTTTAGTCATCATTTGGATTAGTAGTAATTATGCCTGTAATAGTAAAATGAGATTTTAATGCTGATTAATGGAACTGCTAAATTGTCAAGACTGCTAGTCACAGTTATCAGTCTCTGGAGACCATGCCCTAAAACAGTTGTCATCATATGTGTAATATGGCTTCTTTTCTAGGACCAGATGTGAAACATATGGTGACCTATTACAGCAGGGATGAGCTGTAAGTCCATGAGGGCGGAACTCTATTGGACAAGCTACCCAAATGAAAAAAAACCCAACGCCCAGTGATCATTAGAGGATCGTAGCAACTTTATATAAAGGGTGAGGGATGCTGAAGGTCTTGGGAAACTGCCTAGCTCACGTAATCATTCCTGCAGTTCTGATACTCTTTCACATGTATTTGTACCCTAGAGGAAAGCAGTGGTGCTGTGCATGCAGACATACTGTAAAACATATTGCTCCTGCTTGTTCTCTTTCCTGCCCATTTCAGGGACCCATTCCCACTACTGGAGGGAAATCCTGTGGGGTGATGGGTGCTGGCAGGGGGAACCTGTGGAGTGCCCCAGCAGCAGCAGCGATCCTCAGAGGTACTGCAGAGGAGGAAATGTGCTGGGTACTAGGAAGGATACTGGGCTAGCCAGAGCACAAAACAGTAGGCAGGAAAATGAAAAGTAATGTCATGAAACTCACTGCCCTCATATGCAGAGACAATTCTAGTGCATTGGGCATGTTTTACCTCCTTTTGGCCATTGTCACTGGTGCAGGGTCCTTGCAGTAGAGCACTGAGTGCCTGCACTGACCTCAGGAGGGCCATCCTGAGAGCATTTGTGTCCCCTGGTAGGAGGAAAAAGAGTAAACTTCTCTGAACAAGCGTATTTCCCCTTACCCATTAACTTGACTGTTATCAAAAACTGTGCTTAGTCTTTGCTTAGTCTTCAGTACATAGGCAGGTACAACCCAGAGCAAAATATAATGGACTGCTTCTCAGTTTTGCTACTGCCACTTTGTATTACTGCTCATATGATTCTATCATTTTATGAACAGTTTAACCTATTTACTCATGTGTAAATGGACAGTGCTTGAAGATTAGAGAGGCTTCATTTGCCACGAAGAGCTACTATCTTTTCTCAAAGGGAAAAGAACCAGCTGAGCTGGATGGCAGGTCAGGTACTCAATACTGCAGATGTGTATCAAATTACCAGCACCATGCCAGCCTCTGTCTAACAGATACTCCACAGCATAGATACAAGCTGATTTTTAGAGGCCAGGGAAGTATACACAGCTATTTCAGTGACTAAACACACCAGTCAATATAGTGTATGATTCAGATGATTCATAGGCACATGCATTGTGCTTCACAGTAATTTCTAAAATCAGTGCTGTAGTTGCTGAGGGTCAAACTTAATTCAGGCAAGATGTTCTTGTTTGAATGTATGCTTGCAAGAGGGAGGAAACTTTGTGTTATCTACTAGACACACTTCCAGTATTTCTCCCATTGCCCTATTCTTGGGCTTTAGGATTGTTCTGTCCAATAGAAGTGCTCTTCCTACAACTTGTCAGGTCTCACTTTTGTATTTGGTTTCACAGCAGCCAGCCCTGCATCCCTAACACACATGAACAGCATCACCAACTTCACAAAATCAGATCCCCAGAAATGCTAAAACTTTGTCCTACGTTTCTGTAACCATGCAAGGCTGATTTACTGCAGTGGAAGCCCTCTTCAAACTGTCTGGCAACAGAAACTGAGGTATTTTTATTATATGGCCAAGCTTTCTGTGACAAATAGTGCTACCACAGCTTAATTGGCATTTATACAAATATTCAGGTCTGCAAATGATACTAGTGGAAGCCAGAGCTACAGCTGGGGTTGTCTGCATATGGTTACTGCACTCTGGATGGATAATTTGTTCCTTGGAAAAGTCTGTTTTCATCGTAACGTGGTTACAAAGCAGCCTCTCAAGTGCCACTGTGTCGGGAAAGCACATCACAGGCAGAAGGTAATGACTGCTGACACCAGACCAGCTTTCCTCTTGCTCCATATAAAAGCCAGCAAACTCTAAATCATCAGTGCAACCCTGCCGTGTACCTGCCCCCATTGTTCAGGCTTGGCTTTAAGCTGGGAACAAAACCTATCAAAATGCAGTTTCAGAAAAAAATTTACCGTGTGACATGTACGAGTCCAACTGGCTGGTCTGAACAAAAGTAAACCGGGATTAAGATTTCAATAAAGAGCACTTCCTACTAAGGAAGAGTGCCTTGGGAAATATTTCACACACAAGAAAAAAAAACCCTCCCACACTTCACCTCCCCTCTCCAAACAAAAGAAAAATCTGGGGTGGGATGGTCTTGGAATTGTTCCTGCCCTGGCATTTTGGCACACACCCATAAGAAGGAAGATTACTGTAAACAAGTCATAAAATATTGTTTGTCTAACATTTGCCAAAACTATAGCCTGTGTATTTTAGACAGGAAATCTAGTTTGTCTCTCAAATGCCCTTTCTGTTATCTATTGGTTATCATTGGTTCAGATGTTAGAGTTAATGTGAAATCTTTTGTGGGCTTTTGAATAATTTTGTTTCTCCAAATTAGGATTAGAAAGCTGGTTCATTCTCACTGTATGATCTTTCTAAATAAAAAGTTGCAAGGAACTGAATAGCAGCAAAAAGGCAGATGAGAAAATAAGGATTCCATCCTTAGTTTGGCTACAGGCCACTGGTGTAACTGGGCTGATCAGCTTGATTTTCCTCCCACAGCTGCTCTAACGGTAAAAATAGCAGTTATTGGCTTTTTGCTTTCCCTGATTCTTGTTTGACTTGTGCTTCACAGTAAAGGGACTCTCTCACCATGTTTGACAAGGAATACCAAGTCAGGCACATCTTTGTGTTCCTGGAGTGTAGCTGAGAGCTCCAGCTTTTATTCACATAGCTTACAGTTTGCTGTAGGGCATTATACTAAGAGTAAATTTTACCTCTGACTGTCCACTGTGCTAAGTCTGACTGGTACCTACAGTAGCTCCAGAGAAATCTTAGAACAACAAGTAGGATTTCTTTTTATAAGACATGCCAAAAACCCAGAATTTTTTTAATGTACTTCCAGATCCAGTAAGTGATGGGGTGTTTGAGGGTAACGTGTTACTGGCAACCTAAACAGATCTGAAAAGCTGGTCTCAATTTGATAACAAAAACACAAATCACAAATAAAAATAAACCACCTGAATTTCATTTTAAACTGATACAGCTCTTGGATTTCTAAGTTTTATATAAAATATAATTGATTAGGTATAAGTCTATGTATTTTGTATTTTCAAGTCTGCAGAAGATTCAATAGCACTTTCTGCAAGAAGTTGTTCTGTTGATTAGGAGACCTTAATCAATACAATTTAGCTCCTCTTAGGAACTGTCCATCTCCCAGCCAGAGTTGGGCTTGAGCCTTGTAGTATCAAGGCTCCTATCAATATGTAGCCCATATCAACATGATGCTCAAACACACTGTCTCCAAAATTCTCTAGATACCTCCTAACACAAACCCAGTAATGATGTGGTGTTACTGACAGAGCTGCAGTCTTTATCTCACAATAATGCAGACTTAGTTCCTGCTACAGACCTCTTAAAGAATCTATGACAGTGCTTATAAAAAAGTTTCCATTCTTCCTCCAATTGCAGTAACTCACCAGAAAAGAAAATATTTTGCTGCAGTCCTTACACAAGTGAATGCTGAAAATGCTTGAGCACATCTTGCAAAACACCTTATATTTGTGGTGCTGTTCCCTTAGTAATGAGGGCCCTTGTCAACAGATTGACACTTCTGAGCCACTTCAGTAGTATTGGTAATAAAAAAATACATCTTAACCCAATTTGAGAGGACAAAGTCTTTTATTTTATACTTTTAAGTCTATGCTTTCTAGTCTAATATTTTGAATATGTTGTCATCTATCTAAACTCCTTGGACTTATGTAGTCCCAACCCCTCAGTTTCTAAATCTCTCAAGTCCTATTGTACTACTGACATCTACCTAAAGCAGTACTGCCCACTGTTTGAGAAAGAGATGAATGTGGAATGTTCATTCAGTTATCCTAAACCCAGATACAGGTTTTTGTCATACCCCCTTTCATGAATGTAAACCTTCACAAAGTAAGTGACTGAACTGTGTAGTGAAAATTACAGAGAAATGTTGCCCAGAAGAAATGAAGGACTCCTCTGATTCTATTCTATAATCTACGAAAAGTAAAATGAGCCTGAGGAAAACAAGGAGTAAAACAAAATGAGATGTATCCTTATAGCCACATCCTAATAGAATCATTACAACACTGGCTGGCTCCTGCCAGAGGTGGAGGCACGGAAAGTGATAACTAGATGGGGAAGGAACAAATCAATATGGATCACTGAAAACCGATTTAGAGCACTAAGCTCACTCTGACTTCTCTTGCATTTTCTCTTGATTAGGCTGGCAGGAAGTGAAGATGAAAATGTTAAAACCTGACTTTAGTCTTCCATGCTGCACTTAGGCTACACTCTTGTGTTAGAGTCCCTTTCCTTCATTTATGCAGATGAGGCAGAGCTCTGACCGCCGGAACCTGCCCACAGGGGTGCAGAAGGTGTCCTCTGGCAGCTGACATCCTTGTCCAGGCCTGATCATAACATGATTTTATTTGAGTAGCTCAAGTAAATTATCTGACTGATAGTGCTCAGCAGTCTGGTTACAGCAAATGAGGAATCTGCAAGAAAGTTAGGATTAGTATAAAGGATAGAAAACACTTGCTTTTACAATGCATTTCTCTTTCCATTAAGAAGCTGTGATGTTAGGCAATGAAAAATCAGAATCCCTGCCTGCCTATAACTGCTAGAGAATATTAAGTTGAAAAAAAGAAGGGGGGGGCAAGGGAGAGAAGGGGTGAAAAGAAAATTCCAGAAACAGAATCCAAACACGTGGTCAAAAAGCAAGGTCTCAAAGAAGGCCCAAGGGCCAATGTAACACAGAATGGAAGGACTACAGAGTTTGCAACTCTCCCTACAACTTAAATTACAGATAGATTACAAGAGTTTCCTTAGTAAAATTTGCCTAAGGAGAAAATATTGGTGTCAGTGAGGGGAAAAACTCTGATTCACGGAAAATGGAAAAGAGAAAGGCAGCTTCAACCGGGAGTCAGTCATCAATCTATTGCTTAGACAGAGCCTTGGCAAAAGCCATTCTCCTGGTAGAACTTGCCTGGAGTAGAGCAGATTGATTTGACAGTCTCTTAGCCTAATAAATGCTTGACCCCAAGGTCTGCTGAATTCACTAAATTCACTATGCAGAGAGAATTGGGAACCAATCACCTCTGGGGAACATCCTGTTCCACAGCCCTCCCCTGCTGAAGGCCTTGACTGCTCTCAGCCTTATCGAGATGACGAGATGGAAGCTGCTCTCAAAAGAAGAAAGGTTAATCGACTACACTGCTGTTAATCAATCACTTGGAAAGATTCAGCACTTAAAATAGGTAGGTCTCTCTTCCTGCCAGGAGGTTCTTGCATCTTAACCAAGGACCATCTCCTCCAGCTTGAAGGATGAGTAATAGACAGAAACACAATCCAGAGAGATGCCAGGTGTCTGATCCAGAGCCAGCTGAAGTCAATAGAAAGACTCCTGGTTCAGTGGGCTTGGACCAGACCCCAAAGAAAGACTTATTACCCAAGGTTTATTCTGCATGCATGTATGGAGCTACTTTTAGAAGTGAAAGATCCTTGAAGACGAGCAGATTCATCGCACACTTCTGCATCCCTGTGAAAGCAAACTTCTACAAACCACACTGTGTCCCAGTTACCCTGATTGTCAGATATGGCTGTCATCCAGAAAAGGAAAATTACCTGCCTGTGACAGCAAAGACAGACATACATTGCAAAATCTCTAAGGAGCACAAAAGGAAAAGAAAGCTAAACTGCAAATATTTCCCTGGCCTTTTTGTAATTGCTGCTAGCCAAAATGAGAGCTTCCTCAGAAGAAGAAAGCTAGATCAATTTCTGAAAGGATAAAAGAAAACTGAGAGAGTAAAATTTAAAACACCCTGGCACGGGGGAGAACCAGCTCAGTGCCAAACCACCAGCAAGGTGAAGCTGACAGAGCCTGAGGGAAAAAAAAAACACCAGGAAAAAACCCAGGGTTAGAAAGTAGCCCTGAAGGCATACTTCTGTAAATGAACAGCTGCATTTAGCACCAGCATCAAGTGATGACAAAGCAGTGACCATCCTTGATGCATCTAAATGGAAGGAGGAAGTCTTATCCTGTTGTTGCAAATCCAGGCCCTTGTATCCCCATGCAGAAGCACTTAGCAACACACCTGCTGTGCCACACAGCCAAAAAGCCACATGGCAAAGAGCTGAAACCAAGCCTCACCACCTAAAAGACACCTATGGCTATGGACACCAGTTTAGAGCTTATCACAGAGGGTGCTACAGATTTGCTCCTTCACAGCATTGCTTCTGGTCTGTTCTCACTGCCAGTCTTACCCAAGGCAGACTCCTGGATGAACTTCCACTGCAGCCCACTCATTTTGCTGACAGAAGTCTGCTCAAATCCTGGAACAAAGCTGTTGGCTTGGAATTTTTGCTTTTGGAACGTCCCAGTTTTTATTAACAGGCAGAGACATGACAGACTGGTGCCATGGACTATACCTGCTGTAGCTAATGAAGAGGTGCCAGGTTCTCCAGGAGGCTGGAGAGCAACACAGATACAGTGGCTATTCTCTGCTCATCTGAAAATTCAAGGCATTACAGAGCACCTGAGGCTATGAGTATTTCCCCCTCATGCAGTGACAACAAGCAAGAGATCAGTGAAACAGAACCATCTGAGGTATGCTACATACATGACTTCTATGTGCTCCAAGAATTGCTTTTCTCCAAGGACAGCCATCTCAAAATTCTTTGCCAGTAGACAGCTGTGGTTGTCAAAACCAATTTCCTTGTCTTCTCACTGTTAGCTGAAAAAAGCCCCCAAGACAGATCCTGCATCTACATCCAAAAGTAAGGACTAATATTTAGTGACCTTTCTTCCTTTGGCTCCATTGGTAAAATAGCCAGCACTGAAAGCAAAGTGAGGCAGATATCATTAAGGAGTGATGATTCCTATTTCATAAGGAAATCTGGCAAGAAATTCCACATACAGAACAAGAAATAGATTTAAGAGATACAGCAGCTTCTTCCCCAAAAAAGACTTTGGTAGAGCAGCCTTATAAATCTGAATATTTTGGCCAACTCCACAGATGCATGTCATGCAGGTGGCATCAAAATACAGACAGTGGCCCACTATGTTGTACTCTGCTATAAGAGCCTCAGATGGGTTTGTGTATAACCTTTGTATCAAAATAATGTCAAAAATTACCAACCTGTTAAGATAAATGGGAATACTCTGTTTCTCTCCAGGTCTTGTTGATGTTACTGCAGATGAAGGTTCATGAAAACTGTGCCTTATTTTCTCCTGTTTGAAACCAGATTTTTGCAGCCATAACTCCTGTTTGGAACAAGACTGTTATTCTCTGTATAACTGTATGCAGCAGCACCAGCAGGTCCTGCAGTGTTTGTCATTCCACTGGCATACACAGAACCACACTGCCCTGCAATTCCCCTGCCAGTGGTGGATCCCACTGTAGCCACAAAACTGACAAGAGAGCCACATAAAAAGTGATTTATTTCACCTATTGACTATTCATTTTTTAACCCAGAGTGGGTGAGCATAGGACACCTGCAGCTCAGTGCTAATGACCAAGTGAGGAAGCAGAAAGGTTACTGCCTGATCAATTCTTCCTCGTGTCATTTGGAACAGTGTCCTACAAGGCTGAGCAGCACAGGCTTGATCACTCTGAACCACCAACACCTAAAAACAAAACCCCTTCTGTCTAAAGGGGATGGAGAGAGGGATGGCAGAGAAACAGAAGGGAAACTCTGAGCGCTCTTTTGACCAACTGACATCTGATGAGGGATCCCCAATATAAATTTATTGAGAAATAGAAAACTTCTTACTTACTGGTATCATCACTCCCCAAAATTGTTCATGCCACAAAAACTCACAAAATTCCCTTGAGCCACATATTTAAAAATCTTGCAATTTTATTTGCATATAAAGGCCGCTAGATATAATATCACAATAAATTTAAAGAAACAACTGCTTTTCTAAATTCCATTAACAAGGTAACATAAAACAGAACAAAGCTCAATAGCATTTACAGTGGTGGAACAGAAATAACTATCTGCAACAATATTCTGTGCTAGTGAGATTGCATTTACACACAGTGCAAAATAAGAAAAGGAAATAAAAAAGACAAGAAGTATATTTAAATATAAAGGACAACTAAGCCTTATTTTATTTAGGCTTGATTGTATCCATTTGACTCTATACATGCCTGAACTACAACAAAGATTTAACTCGGGCTCTTGAAGGCCTTGAGCACTTGGAAAAATGTGTCACATCCTTCATAATTTAGATGTGCTGTACAGCATAATTTTGCAGATGCTATACTGGCAATATTAAATCCTAGCTTAGTTATAATGCACAAAAAATACATATATATATAAATTCATATTTAAAAGGAGTCCGCATTTACAACTTTTTTTTTACTGCATGAAATACCTGCTCTTTGCAGCTTTCACCCCCAGTCTTTTAAAGCTAAAATAATTTAAAAAAGAAACAACAGAAGGTAGATATCACATACAGGCTGAGGCTATCTAGATCAGTCTTTATAAAGCAGGTAGAGACAAACAACTGAGAAGTCTATTCTCCCCTTGCTGCACTCTACCGTGAATAGAACCAAGTTTAAGTACATGCACACATATCAAGAGGTAAATGGACCCCAAAACATTGTTTGTGCTACTAAAAGAAATTATATAAATGGAGATTAAAAGCTAACATTTAAACCTAGGGAAAAAGAAGACACTTAAAAAAAACCCCAACAGTAACATAAGTTGTGCAAATTCGGGTGTATTTAAATGCTGCCTATATTTTAGCTTATAATATAATATTAAAATAAGGTCTCTCACTTATTAAAAGAAAGCTTGGCTGTCCTTTTGAGAACACTATAACAATTTACAATGGCAAATTTATTGAAAAACAAAATTCATTTTACAAATTCACAATGCTTTATCAATTTAAAATGAATGCTGCATTTCCAAAAAAGCACAACCTCTAACTTTTCTTCTTGTTTCTTTTGCACCAGCAATTTACAAATAAAATAATAATAATAAAAAAAAACAAACAAAAAACCAAAAATACCCCCAACCCCACCCCAAAAGAAAAACCCCCATGGCTCCCCCAAAATCCCCCCTTAGCCCCTATTTTGAAATAAACATGTAACTGAATGTAAGTTTCCTCATTAGAAAATGGCAGTTTATAGACCTTCCCCAGTAGTGCTTCAGGATCCTTGAGGGGTTGGAAGGTCGAAGATGATGGGAGGGTTGGTGGGCTGGAAGCTGACTGTGCACGTGGAGGCGTTGATGTAGGTGGTGTAGCCGTCTGTCATGATGCCATAACCTGAGGGAACAAGGGGCACACTCACTGCCAGGGACACTCGGAGCAGCCGGCGCTGCTGGGGGATCCATGCCGCCAATGCAGCCAAAAGAATCCCTTCCAAATGACACCAGCCCCTGCTGCCACAAAGGCTTGACTGAAAAAAATTCAGTGTACTGGGTTTGAGATAAGAACTGCTGCTTTTGGTTTACGCACAAACTTCTTCTCAGCCCTGGAAAACGCTCGGCTGCAAGTGGGTGTGGCAGAAGCGTGAACCACACATGTTCTTCTAATTAGTTAATTAGGGAGCTACAGTTTGCATGCCTGTCATGTCCGTCAGAAGAAAATGACGATTCAGAAGCAAAAAATTTAGAAGTAACTTTGGTTTAGCCTAAACACCCCCTCTCCAACAAATGACCTGAACTCTGTCATCTCTCCTGTGCTAAACACCCAGTTCCTCATCCCAGCACTGCCAAGCTGGTACTCACACTGGCCTCTGAGACCCCAGGAACTCATCAGCACATTAAAAATACACACATGCACATCCTCAGCTTGCCCAGGGAAGCTGTGTCTGCCTCGTCCCTGAAGTGTTCAAAGCCAGGCTGGATGGGGCTCTGAGCAACCCGCTCCAGTGGAAAGCATCCCTGCCCATGGCAGAGGGTTTGGGATGAGATGATCCTTAAAGTTTCTTCCAATCCAAACCATTCTATGACTGCATCTTTTATATATACATATTTAAAAAAAAAATTTTGTATTATTTTTATATTTTTATACATATTTATTTTTTAAAAATTATAGAAGTGTGTGTGTGTTTTCAGCTGACATCCACAAAAAGGTAACAAAGCTTGAAAACATCTAGGAAGTATTTGGCTCCAAATATCCTTAAAAAAAAAATTAAAAAGACACCCCAGATTTTCAAGGAGGAAGAGAGCTTTCCATTGCAAACCCTCAGCAGAAAAATGTTTTTATTTCAAACCATTATGATACAGTACAGATCACTGCTGTCTGAAAGCTAAGATAAATACAGCTACCCACAGTGCCTATCAGAAAGAATAATCACTTTAGAACTGCTGCACTGTCCACCTGTACTACTTTATTTATTTAGACTGGCAATTTTGATGTAGATCATCTCACGGTGGGAAATACCTTGTTTGTGGTTGTTTTGCTTATCAACCAGGGCAAGAAACCTGCACAACTAAAATGTGTGTATTCAAGGGAATGTGGTGCATGCTCATCTCAGCTGGAGTTGGATAAAAATTAATTGCACTGTAAGATAATGCTCTTAACACTTTGCTATTTCTTCCTGTACTGAAACAAATCATTCTTATGACTTCTGTGTTAAGTACTAGAAATGATTTTAAAATTTTGTTGGTATTCTTATAAGAATTTCTTTGAATGTTGACTTTTAATATGTCCTGCCACCTTTCCCAGAAGATTTAAATGTAGGGTGCTGCACATGGCTCCTTGGTGCTTTCTCATAATGATGGTCTTGTACATTCAGACACCCTCCTCTGCCACCCTCAGCACTATTTCAACCTTAAGTTTCACCACCCAATGTGTGTGCCTCCAAAGGCTGTAGACTATTTACACATTTTAGCTGGAAGTCTTGCTATATTCATTTATTTTTAATATGCAAGGACTAAGATTTGTACAAAATACCCAATCTTTTCCTGGGTGCATTAAAGGACTGTTATTTATGCCTCTATGCAGAGGGTCATGTCAGTATTCCCAGTATAAACTCTTTATTTACAGATGCCAGGCATGGGAACCATTGTATGAAGTCACCAGGGTTTCAGAAAAACCAACTAGCAGAGAAAGCTGGCCTTTTTTAATTTTTCTTTTATGAAATCCTCAAAATCTTTAGGCCTATGGAGACCCTAGTTAGAGACAATGGAGAAACCTCCAGGGGGGAGAATATAAAACATTTAATGTGTAATTTTGAGTTCTAGGGTCATGAAGTCTTACACTCTCAGGCAGAACTCCTAGTGTTTGTCTCTCAGCCACATGAAAGCTACAAAATCGTATTAAATATTTAAGTATCTCCAGAATGTATTTAATCTCTCAGTCTCTTCCACTGCCACAAACTGAGCTCATTGTTTCTGAGGCTTCACACTCTGCCTGTCCTGGCACTGACAGAGGGGGAATATCTCTTCTAAGACATGAGACTCCTGGAGGGTAACACAGAGAGCATAGCCTGTATTACAGGGTGCTTTTAGAAATGTGTGCAAAGTGAGTTCTGGCAGTGGTGGCTCCTCCTGATGCCTGACTTGAGATGCCCTGCTTTCTGCTTCTCCTTATACCCTGAGGGAGGTGAGCAGAGGCAGCAAGTTGTCTTTGCATTTTTTTTCCCCTCTAGCATCTTTCTTAGCTCCTGTACTTGGAGTAATGGGGATAATTTTCATTTTGGCTTGCAAGTGTGGGGAATCTCATCTGTTTCTCTAACCAAGTTTGTCAAAATTTGAATTGCTTTCAAATAACCTGTATAGAACAACCTTTGCACAGTGAAAGATGTAGGTGGCTAAATGTAGCACACATTCCTGAAACAGTCTGTTTTAATTCTGGAATAAATTTACAAAGTGCCACGCATGCAATCACTTCCCTGAACTCCCTCCCTACTTTAATCCAATATGCCATTATCCACTGCAATACACCATCAAAATGTGCTCCTTGGAATCTGAGATGAAGCAGGGAATAGCACTGCTCCTTACCTTCATGAATACCACCAAAAACGTGGAGTTTGGGCCTGACTCGCCTCTGCACTGTGTTCAGCAGCTCCACACAACCCACTCTCTGCAGCTCCTTTGGAACCCAGTCTCGAAAACCTGAAGGCAAAATGCAATCAAATACTATTAATTTTCCCTATTCAGGTAAGGTTTCACATAGTCTTTCAGGAAGTCATAATTCACACAGGGTTTATTACATTATCTCTAGTCATAACCTCTCCATTAAAGCACACAATGGCTTTTAAGAAATGTTTCACTGTCACTTTGTCTTCCTTAAGATTTCCTCCTTCCATCTGCATTAATATTTTTCTGGATGTGATTTGTTTTTTTAAACTATAGGTTTTAACCCGTCCTCCACCTTGAAACCCTGGGACCTTTATTCCTGGCACCGCTGCAGATTTTTCTTCCCTTTCCCCTGGCTCTTACAGCAGTCAGCTTCCCAAGCCGGCTATGTGGTTACTCCAGAAATGAAACAGCTCAGGAAGATGAGCTGAGTTATGACTCAATACAATTGCCACCCCAAAGATTTAAAATACAGACTCCCACAATTTCTGGAGGACCATGGTCTGCAAGCATCAGGTTACTTCTGAGCCCTTGTCACCAAGCAATGCAAAAATTATAAAACAGCTTCCAACAAGCCAGTGCTAATTGACCACGCTGCCACTTGGTCTTACGGATAATACAGAAAAATGTACAAAATCTGACATGAGTGCCTACAGGAGCCTGCTGCCTGGACTGGCACAGGAAAGGATCAGCAGGGCAAGGTGAGTGAGGAGCAATGAAAGGGAAATCAGGAGCCACGTCCAGCTGGAGTACCATTCCACTGACTTTAGCAGAATTACAGCCTGTGCCAAGTTATCCCAGGTAGTGAAAACTATGATGGGACATGAACTTGGCTGAATTTTAGAGTGACCAAAGAGTCCAGTTACAGCTCTAACTCCCTTAATATTAATAAATAAATAATTACTTAAAAAGCAGTGTTTTGTCAATATTATCATGCAGGCTGAGAGCTAGAGCCCCTCATTTTAGGCACAGTACTGACACCTAATCTGTGTCTGCAGTTCAGATACAGTGTCATCCTTTTGAAACTGAACTTCATTATCTCCTTCAAACACAGAATTTAAGCACGCGTCTTCAATTCCAGCGCTTGTTACTGTCTGCAGCGTCACAGTTCTTCTCAGTATCAACTCAATTCAAAGCAGATGGATGAACAACCCATTTAAAACAGCACCCAGGAAACATTATAAACACACTTGTGGGGTTTTTTTGCTTCTTTGGGAAAATTGAGCAATTAAGAGAGTGCTGTCAAGGCCCTGGTTTGCAATATCCGGTGGCTCCGCTGTCAGGGGGTGCTGTGTCACTGCCTTAACACAGCAGCACGCTGAGAGCTCCAGCAAGTTTAAAGGGAATTTGCTGATCATCTTACAACGTTCTCTAAGTAGTATTAAAAAACTAACCAGAATATAAAAGGAGCAGTAATTACATTGTTCAAAAACTTTCTGGACTTTTTTTTTTTTTTCCCCTTAGATTGGCTTAGATTGCTGGCTCTTAACTTAATTGTGGTAAAAACCATAAGCATGCATTAATTCCTGACTCCATGGTCACCAAGAAACACAATAAGAACACTGAGCCAGCCTGGAAGCACTTAAAATGCTGGCTTATAATGGCACCATGCAATTCTGAGAAGATTTTACATATTCACTACCAGGCATGTAGTGAGTGACTGTGATTCGGTCACTTCCTGGGATTGTGTGATCTGACCCCTTGGATTGCAAGAGCTTACTAAAACCCTGACAAAATCCCTTCTCACAGTAAAGGCAACGAAGAGACTGCCCCACTTCCTCATCCTGATAGGTCATATTTATAAAAGGCTCTGTTGTTGTAAACCCAAGTGAGATGCCTAAAACACAGTCCCAGGCTGCTTGCCCCATGTGTCTTGAGGCAAGGCAGCAAATACTGAGGCCCTGCCCTGTGGGGCACAGGGTGGATAAAGGCAGTAAATACTGAGGCACTGCCCTGTGGGGCACAGGGTGGATAAAGGCAGTAAATACTGAGGCATTGCCCTGTGGGGCACAGGGTGGATAAAGGACAGTTTTTGCACTTCCCAAGGGGGTTTAGTGTGGGCTTTAACAAGCTCGGATATGCCAAAGCTGAGCACTCCTGCCTCTGCTGAGTGCCCAGGTGTCCTTCTGAGACTGTCAGAACTCAGCTTAGATCTGAACGCTTAAAAGGGAGATTGGCAAATGACTCATATTGACAAGACAAGCAAAATTCAACGAAATGAGAAACTTTAGCTACCTAATGAAGAAACAAATTATGCATTCACAGACTGGTGCTCACCTGTCATTAGATCAAGTCAGGAACAATTATCTACGAACATAATTGTATTCCTTCACAAATTTTTTTCTAAGCCAATTAATACCTTTAAAACTATTCTTATATATTCTAAGTTTACAAGAACATTATCAAGGAGAATATGTGAATACATAGTTCCAAACTCTTGACTGCTACTCTCAAACTTAAAATAACATGACACTAGTGAGAAAAGGTTTCAAAAGTTTTAGTCAATCTCTAAAAAGTCACATGGGATTGGAAACTGGTTGTCAGATGAATACTATTCTTAAATAAAATGTCAAATTATAATGGTTATGAAGTCAGATATTTGATCTTCCTTAGCTTGAATTTAATAAAAAAATTCAAGTTTTTTATGGAAACTCAACAGATCATCCAAGCCTAATCATCATTTCCCACTTCTTTCAGAAATGTTTTTAATCCACAGTTTTTAGTTTGGGAGCAATTATAGTATATCTTACAGCATTAGCAACTTTGCTTATTTTGAAAGTAAAATTCTCATGCAAAAAAGTCACACAGAACTTTTGTTTCACTTACCAAGGGGAGGTCCATGTGTCATTAGTATATCAATTCCCTCAGGAATAAGGTTCCACTTGTCTAGCAAAGACTGACCTCTGGGTAGATTAAAGCCCCATCCATTAAACCACGGTGTCCTTTGGGGAAAATTAAACAAACTGCATTAGCGTAAAATAAAAGTCTCTTCTCCCATTTTTTTCTGAATTAAAACAATATCTGTGCTTCAGAGATTACCTGCAGACAGCCTTTTTGAAGGGGATGCCTCTAACACACACTGATTCAAATACATACATATGTTAAAATATACATTTGAATTTAGATTAACGTCTGATATTATTTTTGTACTTCAAGAGCTTTCAGCCCTGGAGGCATTTACTCACTAGAGAGAAAGGAAAAAACACTAAAATAACAAAGTCTAAATATCTCAAGCTTTTTATCAAAGTTTGGAAATATTCAAACACAAGAACTCCTTCCCTATGCTAACTACCAAAACAACCCAAAAACAATTTTGGAGGCAAAAATCAATTTCTCCCAGCACGGGGCAGCAGTTACAGTCCAACTAGAGGCTTGATGTGGCAGCTAGAGGCAGCATCTGTGCCACAGCATTTCACTAAACTCAAACTTGCTCCTTTTAGCACTTTTAATACCACAACACTGTCACCCAACTGAGCTTTAAACTCCTGAGCCTCATACAGATTTCCATCACACAATGTTTAGCCTCACAGTGACTTTTTAAAGAGATTTTATCATTTAAAATTAACTTAGCATTTCTCAAGGAAAACTGATACCCTCAGTTTTCCGCAGCATAGCACAGAGTTGTTCTGAGACTGGTTTATCCACCAACCCAAGCATGTAGCAATGACATCTTCTAGGAGAACTTTTTTATCATATAACATTTTACAACACATAACATATAATTTTGATGAAGGTATTTCATAATAAACTCTTTCCCTATCAAATAGGTAACAAAACAATTGCTCTGATGAAATACAGGAATATTTAGATTTGTTACCAATAACTTTTTATACAGCTCTTAGTACTGTACTAATTTTAAGAGTTTGCATCCATGTGTGTTTCCTAGAGCTCAGGCAACAGTTTTAGACTTTGTTTTCTAGGTGGGATATTCCTGTCCTAGCCCTAGTCATATTTCTGAAAGTTCAAGCTACTATTGAGGTCTTCTGTGTGCTGCAGTTCTGGAAACAGAAAACAAAAACTGGGGGCAAAAAAACCCCACAAACCAACCTTGAAAAAATCCATACCTGTTAAAACCAGAGATCATTAGAGTCCAATGTAATTTCATTATGTAATCTGCCTCCTCTACTCGCTAAATTATTCATTTTTCCAGCCTCAAATATGCATTTAAGTGGGAATGTCCTGCTGAGATTACAGCTCTAATTTTTATTTTTTTATAATTAAAGCATTTTGTTTTCCTGAGACAATAATTTGACCAGTGAGGATTGTACCCAGTTATATGGATGATCTGCATTCCTGACAATCAGCAGTATGGAAAAACAGCAGGCAATGCTAATATAGGGGCAGGAAGGTCACTGGTGCCTTTGTAACAAATAATAGACATATCCCATGTAGTCCTGCTGGATAATACTCATACTACACACACACACAGGAACTCATTCAAGCCAGCAGACTTCCTGAATGAGCACCAACAAAAGATAGGAAAATTAGACGTTAGTCAAACATTTTATGTGAGCTGTGGGTCCCTCACATGCTCAGCCAGGAAGCTTTTTGCCTCTGACAGCTGCCTTGCCTTGCACCCACTGAAGCACCCAAAAGCCTTCCTGTCTTGTAAGGCAAGGTCGGTGCACCTCACAGGAGGTTTGTATGCAGCTGAATTCAAACTGAAGGCTGTGTCTTGGCTTTAACTAAACCAGAAGAATTTCTGCTTTTCTAGGATTGGCTTTCCTGAAACATGTATCTAAGTTTCCTTTCCTGTAACATTCCTAGGTTTTAACCTGTCAAGATTAGTGTAACCTTCGAGGCTGCAGTCAGAAGTTAAAATATCGTTTAGCTAAACATTCAGCTGCTTAAAACAAACAAACACACAGAGCTTGGGTCAAACTTTTCACTGTCAATTAATGACTCTTTCCCCACTTGCATTTCTCCTGCAGATAAGACTGTAGTTATTACAACATAGTTAAACCTGAAACATGAAACCACGTCTGTGATTTCTCTGGAGCTCTTTGGAGACTACGACCACAGAAAAAAACCCTGGATTTGTCTGCAGGATTTTTATTTTAATTTCTTCTGAAGCACTGTAGAAAGAGGAGGAGGGGAACCTGAGCTCAGGTATATTCCTCATTCACCAGCCTCTGTAATTAGCTGTGACTAACAGGCGCCACATGGGAATCCACTTGCAAGAAAACTTTTGAGAAACCTTCCTCATTATGCAAGCATGTGCACAAAAAAAAAAGATGGTCAAGTATTATTTAATATACTAAAGATTTTCATACAAAATGGGTAAATCAAAGAGAAGAGCAGGCATGACTGGAAGAACACCTGGATTACAGATTTGGCTTCAGGCATTTAAAACATGAAACAGTGCATAATTCCTGCCAGCACTGCATGCTGGCCAGGCAAATGGAGGGTCCCTGCCTTACAGAGGGAGTTCAGGCCTTGCCAGAAAGCCAAGCATGTGTTCAGAACACCACCAGGAAGGCAAGCAGCTGTATGGCACGGGCTCAGGTTTAGGTGGGATCACAAGGAAGGTGACCTGATGTTTGCTGTGCTGCAGTGAGGATGAGATGGGGTCGGTGTGCTGTGAGTCCCATGAGTGGACAGTGAACAGCTGGTTGTCCCAGAAAACTTTAAATATGTGCAGGAAAGACAAAGCCTGCCCTGTAGGTGGGTAGTGTCCTGTCAAGGGGTATCAGAGAGCAATATTTTCCTGTTAGCGCCTTTTTTGTATACGTAAGAGTTAAATAGAGTCACTCTCAACACGTAAATAATTCAGAAGAAAAAAAACTGTGCAGAGTTAGGTGCCTTCTGCAATGTATTTTCAACTGATTACTTACTGTGAGAAACCACTTCCTATCTAGGACGAAATGCAGATAATGAACTTTGGCTGCACTGTCACGGTTTAACCCCAGCTGGCAACCAAGCACCACGCAGCCCTTTGCTCATTACCTCCCATGGGGTGGGAGAGAGAATCAGAGGGGTAAAAGCACTCGTGGTAAATTACAATCAAGCACAAGTAATTAATAAAGGCTGCTTAGTCATTAGTAGCAACATTTCAGATCCGACCTAATTCTTTTTCCTATGGATCTCTAAGTAAAAGATTTCAGTTAATTCCTAAACTTCATTTTTAAGTATAGCTGGCAATAGCAGAAAGTTATTGCCTGTTGAATAATGCCACAAGGGAGGCATAGATGGAAAACCCACAGGGACTGGTAATGAGAGATTACAAATGATTTTGTCATTTTATGTTTGATGGACCAGAACACGTCCTCACACCCGAAGCCTGGCGTGTCAGCCGTGTGCAGAAGGACCTAATTGAGGCTCTGCTCATCAGAACCACGCCACACTTCACAGCATCCCTCACATGCCATCAAACCATCACAGTAATTCCTGATCCCCGGCTCGCCTGACAGCTCAGCCCTCGCCTCCACTGCAAAGCTGCCTTATCATTTAGGGAAAGCAGCTATGCTGGCACCAGATGTGACACAGGGAATATCCTCATGAAAGGCAGACACCTGGCCCATCCTTGCTCTCCTCAGTTCTTCATTTCTGCACAGGAATCCCCACAGATCCCCCTCCACCTGGCGTTTTGGAAGCTATGCTTTCTGCAATTAAAAGAATGCTTACGCAGGAGGCTGCAAATTATCTTCACACCTTGCGCTGCAAGAGATGCAGACATTACTTGACATAATGCCAGGAAGGAGGGAATGTTAAGCTTCCCAACAAGGCTCATCCTCCTTTTACAGGTGCATTGGGAGAACCCCCAGACAGGACACACAAATCCATCTGCTTTTAACAGCAGAGAGCTGCAGCTTCAGCAGGTGATCAGATCTCCCTTCTCCCAAGTAAACACTGTATGGCATTATTATTTTACTGATACAGTAAAAAAACCCGAAACAAACCCAAACCAACCCACAGCAAAAGCACAGCAAATGAAGCATCATTTCATGGCCCAAAAAATCAACTGCTCTTCAGTGCATTCACCTCAGAAGCAACACTAGCACATGAGGAGAGGAGCCACAAAGCCACAGCCAAGTTCATCCAGGTAACACAGAAATGTCAACGCCTTCTGGAACATCAATGCTTTTTAAGGATGGTAACTCCTGCAACCTACTTTCATCTCTTCTCTGACTCATGAATTTCATTAACTGATCCTCAGAGTTCAACAACTCAAAAGACCTTCTAGATTCACATTTTCCTCTTGACTCCACCAGTAAATCCATTTATTTCAACAGTTACTTCTAAACAGGATTAGAAAAAATAAATTATCTCATAGGTCTTTAATCCCAAGTATTCACTCTTTTTAAGGCTACCCAGTCTTTTAGGAAAGCTTCAATTTTATCCTTAATCCAATGAATAAAGTGCACAGGAGGCAAAACTCTTAGTCTGTCTCCTTCCACAGGATAACAGCTGAGGGATCGTCTAAAAGGCATCCCAGCGGGAAGCATCTGCACACAACCAATAACAATAACAAAACGCTCTATTTTTATCAGCATTCACACTGAGCACACAGACCTGCCTCCTGAGGGAGGGAGACAGTTCCAGCAGCAGCACAGAAATGCTGGGACAGGACATGGATGTGCACCCCAGCCTCGCTTCCTTTCGGGGCTGCCCTACAAACACAGCCCCAAAGCGCCTGCTCCGCACCTGGGAGAAAGCTGTGGCCTCACAGTGGAGCAGCAGAGGCCAGCCTGCAAAGTGACAAAGCAGCCACAAGCAGTGACCTTTTTGCAGGGAGAAGGAGGAGAGGCTCTCAGTGAGGGCACACAGGAGTTTGCCAGGGCCAGCAGCACATGCTCCATGCACTGTGTGCCCACCAGGAACACACAGACAGGGACATGGGCAAGAGGAGAGGAGAGACAGCCTGTGCAATCACCCAGACAAAGGACTGAGCAGGGCAAGTGCACAATGCATGGAGGAAGCACATTTGACAACAGCTTCTGTAAAGGCTCTGAAACTTGCCTTCCGTGCCACAGAGTACTTTTTTGGTTAAGCTCCTTTTAATAGTGAAGATTCAAATGCTTTTTCATAATATAACAGCCACCAGGAAATGGTAAAGGCTAAATTGTTTCCTAAATGTGCTCATTATATGCAGTGTTGTGACATCAGTGAGAGGCACAGCCTGGGGGCTCGAGCTGAATGTCATTGCCACTAGCACTTACCTGCTGTGCCTCAGTGTCCCATTTAGAAAGTGAGAATAATAACAAGGAACAGAAAGAAGCGTCATGGAGCCTGGTTCCTTGGGATTTTGCTTACCCTGCATCTTTAAACAGCTGAAGCTCTCAAAAAGTGAATTATCAGTACTGCAATTATGTTACCATGTTACTATATGTACCTCCTTATTACCAGCCTGCACTTAAGTCAGGAAGTCTCTAAAACGTAGTTCAGCTATTTTCACAAGGTTAGGAAAACCTGAAACCTCAACAACCTGCTGGTTGTTTCATCTGATTCTGTTTTGCAGGTTTTTCTCTCTCTCTCTCTCTTCTAACTTACAGTTGCTAACCTCTGAATGCTGGTTATCTAAATGACAAAGATTTTGAGAAGCACAACCCCCCCATTTTCCACCCTGTTTGGAGGGAAAGAGCCCACAATGTGCCTTCTCCCTAGGGAGCAGTAACAACTGCGCAATGAGAAACTGCAAGATCACCTCACCAGCCAGACTGACCTGGTGTACTCCTTGCACCAAGTCACTCTCAATTTCTACCTCAGACTGTACAAACTGGTCAGTACAGGTTTTAGTTTAAACTCCTGTCAGATAGAGATTCATGCCTGGATGTGTGAGAGCTATGAAAGGAAAGAAAAATCCAGCACCTTTACTGCTGCCATACATCATGTTCCATGGATGTGCTGATCTGGACCAGATTGTCACATAAAACAGGAACAGGACAGGAGCAAGTGCAGCTTTGGCCATCCATACAGCTGGAAAATGGTACATGAAAAGAATTCCCTCCTGCATCTTCCTTCTGTCAGTGTCTGCACATCTCTGCCCTTGCTGCCCCAGCTGCTATTGACAGGTAACTGAGCTCTGGTCCCCAAATCTACAGCCTGCTACCTCTGTGGATACCTTTCACTTATTTCTCTTCTCTGATGGTCCACACCAGCCACTGACATCTTCTACCCTAATCTGGAATGGTTAGTGATCTGTCCATTCAGTTCACACGTTTTGTGTTAACAATACCAGAACACCACAGAGAGTATTTAAGAACACTCATCTGTGGGGAAGATGTGTTTCAATAATAAGAAAACCAAAAGAAACTGAGTAAAGAAACACATAGAAATACACTGGGGTTTAAGAGACTTGATGGCAAAGGAGCAGCCAGGCAGGAGGGTGAAACCCCAGTGATGTCCTGGAGGATCATGAGACACTGAGGACAGCAGGACGCCAAGCACAGGGCTCCCAGAGGGCAGCAGTAGAGAACACAATGAAGCAGAGCAGTGGAGTCCACCAGGAAGCCAATGAATACTGGAAAGGAGAGGAAGGGAGTAGGTGAATTTCTCAAGCTTATGATTCAGACAACCTTTGCTTAAGTATCTGAATTGCTCATCAAAGAGGAAATTTCCTCCAAACCTTCTGAGGCTTTCCAATCCCTGACTGTATTGCAATTATTTTATTTAGGGCTTTACTTAATGAGATCTGGGAGATATTTTAATATCCCCAAAATATGAAAATAATTCAAACTTGACTCAAGGGCTAATTTCATTCTACTTTTAAGAAGAACAGAATTACAAAGGCTTACAAATAGCAGCAAGTATCAGACCTTACATATTTCTGTGCTGTGTATAGTTGGGGCTGGCTTGAAGGATAAACCTGGTTTAAGTTAGTACCAGACTGAAATGGATCCATACACTAAGTACAGGGTGTTTCCCCACATGGCAGTGGTTTTGCATTGTGGCAGCAGCTCAGATCTACAGAGTACATCCTGGACTGACTTGTGGAACTGCTTCTCATTCTGCAGTGAGCACATTTACTCCTTCATTCCCATACTGCCTCCCAGTGCAGGGTGCACGTGCCCTTGAAGCATCAAAGGATGCTACAGTACTGAAAAGAACTTAAATGACACAAGCTCTTATGGTAAAACTTTGTGGTTTCATAAAAACACAAAGAATCCTAAAGTATCTGTCTGAAGGAAGAAGCTCTCTGGTCCTGAAGCTCACCACAACATAAATGGAATGTCTGTTTCTAGGGACATGCCAGGGGAAAGAGGAACCAAAAAAAAAAAAAAAGAGCAACTGTCTAAAATTTTGATTCAATTTTGCTCAATAACTGTGCATGTTTAAGAATGATGCTTGGATGCCTGATTTCTTACAGTAAGCATGATTGTAATGTGCTATTTTACCACATCTTAATTTAATTTTTACATTCCTCCTATTATCTGTGCAGGAAATATAAATTGACAAAGCTTCCACCCCAGGTCAGTCTGGGAGAAGTTTTTACTAGCAGTTCTGCTTCTGTGATGACAACACACATTAAAGTAGAGGAAAAAAAAAATAAAGACCTCTTCCCCAACACACACTTAATAGTGCATCGCTTCAGTCCACTGGGGTAGGATTGATATCTGTTTGACATGTAAAAAAGCAAAATCTGAACAGGTCTAATTACATCCAGTAATTTCTGTTGAATATTTTATATATTTGTAAAAGCAGCATTTGGAAAATATTAACAGAAATGTGTCGGCCTTTAAAACAAATAAGCTACATTTCAGTGACTTATGAAAGAAATGTTGCCAGATATAAGTTAGTATGACAAATAAAACACTCCAAAGTAGTTATGTTAACCTGCCCTATTAGTGAAATTGGTTCTTGCTCCTAAGAAACAGCCTCTAGATATTTAATTATTTGGAATGCTCCTTAAAACAGAATTCTTTAGCATTGATAAAGTCTCTGTAGTTCCTCCAAAAGGCTGTGAGGGTCAGCAGATGTGATAGCTTGTTCATTAATTAATGCCACAGACCAGATGAATTCTAGACACATATTTTTATGTAGTGTTTCAGCACTTTTTAATATGTTTATATCTGCAGCCTGTATTGCTCCTAATATACTCAACATTTAATGACACCTACAGGAAAGGTGAGTCTTTTTTATACTGAGGAGCTCTACCACACAACATCATGAAGAAAAAGGTTTGGGTCTTTGTGCCTTTATGTTCTGTCTTAATTGCCCATGCTCTTCCCATTCTAATTTCCACAATTATCAAACCAGTTTGAAGTTTCTGAAAAAGAAATAAACAAAAACCAACCCAGAGGAACACACTAAGCACAAACCTACATCACAATCACAGGAACTTGAAGGCTTTCAAAAACTCTTTCAAGTGCTTTAGAAGTAATAAATAATTAAGGCTCAGAACAGTCTAGACAGAGCACTGTTTATAGAGGTACTGTGCAGAACTAGGTTGGCTAACCCAAGACTAAAATTTGCCAGAATATATGCCTAAGTGACTTGCATAAAGTCCATCAGATGGTACACACAGAATTCTGCCCTCCATGATTTTCCCGTTAGTCTTTACCAATACCTCAATTATGGCTTGCTGCTCTGATGACTTAAAATAAGACACTGAGATTGCTTATTGCCAGATGGTGCTGTTTATCTATAAATACCATCACTATTTTTATTTATGTTTTGCTCAAAATGCTGGCTAGCATTCCTCAATAAGAAACTGAAACTTTCCAGAATGCCTGCTAGGAAAACCAAACAAGGCTCACATGTATTAAGTTTTCCAGACATGCACAGCCCACAATATTTAATTGTAGGAACTTGTAACGTAATCTTCTAAATATTTACAGAAAAGAATGGAAACAGTTATAATTAGGTCACAGGATACTCCCAGCATTTCTTGTTTGCCTGAAGTCTGTGCTACCTTCCGTTCCAGCTTATTCTTGAAGCTTGATGCGAGGACTCTTACCCTCACCAGATAAAAACTGAGTTCCCAGTGTCACAATACATGCTTAGCTGGCATTTAGGTACAGTATAAAATATCATGGCTTGGTCTTAAGCCATAAGTTACTGGTTTACTGTTCAATAATAAGTTTTAGGAAGTGTCCTTTATTTGAAAGCTATGCAGGTTTGGCTCATTTTCTTCATTTATTACAGGGAATTTAACGTCTGGCATACTCGAAATTTCACCTTTGCTGAAAACCGTGATCCAGTTTTGGAGTCTGCAGGAAGGGAAAGTTACCAGCTCTTCATAAAAACCACTGCTATCTTATTTGACAAATTCTGTCTACCAACAAACTTTTTCTTTGAAGTCATCTGGGGAAAGGGATGATCATGGAACTCAAAATGCATATCACACCTCCTTCTCAGCTCGGGAAGCCTCAGGAGACTTGATTGCAAGAGAAGCTGATGCAAACAGAAAACCCCATACCTGATGTGTACAACATGTGCGCTTATGTGTGGATACATTTATATGTATATATAGTATAAATAAACATTCATTCCCTGCTGCTCTGCTTTATCAGGGAAACTGAAAACCAACTTGCAGAAATGGTGCTGTGCACGCCCAAACCAATGAGAACTCCAAGTGCTGCAGCACTCGAGCATGGCCACAGTAATGTGAGCAAACATTTTCAGGTTATTACCTGGAGGAGCTGTCTTATGTACGAGCCAATTCAGCAAATCAATTAAAGTCATGAATTACTTGATCAACAGATGAACACAAAGGGAAAAATATGACACAAGAGATAGAGGAAAAACATAAGGGTCATGAAAAAAAAGGCAGTTGAAAAGACAGGAGAGAGCATTCACCATCACAGAGGTAAACAGCATTATTTTAATTGAAAAGGATCTGTTTAAGCAACGGGTCACTCGTTTTTGTTGCCTTCAAGATTAAACAAGGAACTCTGATGACAACTGGGTCATTTACACAACATTTCATTTTTCTGTCCCCTACCTTCATGTTGTCCTTTCAACAAGGTCTGTGGGACATGCAGATTACCACAGACTGAAGGAGAGTTAATTTGACTCTTCTGGTGAAAAAACTAATAACAATAGAATAATATTCCTAATAATAGAATTATTAGAAACAAACATAGAACTTCTGCATCTGTGTCAGTTACTTGATCAACAAAATAATATTCATATTTGTCCCAGTTCTCACCTTGAGGGAAAGAAGATTTGACCCCCACATCTCTCTGAGGCAACACCTAATTCCTCTCAAGAGTGTTAATGGAAAATAATTAAGTGGAAGCAAACAGAAAAATGATGCAGGGAAGATATCTTGCACAGTGACCACCAGTCAAAATTCCAGATTTTATTAAAAGCCTGAGTTGCCTTCTAGAGGATTGCAATGCAGTTCAAAAAGCTGATGAAACTGCTCCTCCTGGAACCACAAAGCAGCAGCCCCAGCCAGAGGCACCACACAGTGGGCAACAAATCCATAGAACCATAAAATGGCTTGGGTTGGAAGAGGCATTCAAACCTACCTAGTTCCAACTCTCTGCCAAGGGCCGGGACACCTTCCACAGGACCAGGTAGCTCAGAGCCCCATCCAACCTGGCATTGAACATTTCCAGGGATGGGGCAGCCACAGCTCCTCTGAGCAGCCTGTGCCAGGGCCTCCCCACCCTCACAGAGAACAATTTCTTCCCAGTATCCAATGTCACCCCACCTTCTGCTGTTTGAAGCTGCTCCCCTTGCCCTGTCACTTCGTGCCCTTGCACAAGTCCCTCTCCAGCTCTCTTGCAGCCCCATTAGGTACTGGAGAGCTGGAAGGTCACCCTGGAGCTTTCTCTTCTCCAGGGTGAACAGCCTCAACTCTCAGCCTGTCTCCACAGGAGAGGTGCTCCAGCCATGCTGTAGTTTCACAATTACACATTCACCCCTTGGGATATTATATACTCATACTTTTTAAAAAGATGCATTCAAAGAAAAGTTGTGAGCTCGTATTATAAGTTCTCAGCCAAAGTAAATTTTTTACTGATGAGTTACCAGCCTATGAACTGGTGGTTTATAATAGAAAGGCAGACTGACATTTAAATAGAGTGGCACTAGAATAATGGCTTTACATTAGTATTTTATGGGAGGCTGAATAACCACAGAGTTAACATACTGTATTTTCTGGCAATAAAAAATCCTTTGAAAACAAAAGGTCATTTTATTTGATAATGTAAATGAATTAGATTTGTATTGTATGGCCAAGAGAGTAAAGGAAAGATTAATTCTTAGAGAAGAAGTCAATATATCAGGATGGCTAGGATTGGTTTGGTTTTAATTCCTTAAGCATGCCGTAAAGCCTGCAGTTCATAACCCACAGCCATATATTGCTGTACACTGGGGGGTTTAATACAGGCCCTGGACTTCAGTCTGATCTGATAAAAATCTGAAACTTGCAATAGGCCATTATGTGGGCAAACTATTCATTTTATATTCACCTCCTTGTCGTGTCAGTGCAGAGGTCATCTAAAGAGGGGGCCTAATTAATCAAACTGTCAGAGCCGATGAGGAGGAGCATGTTAATGGGACTTTTATTTCACCCAGGAAAGCAGTGGTCTGACAGGAACCAGAAAATATGGCCTTGATGTTGCTGTTTATTAGCAATGCTGAGATCAGTAGTAATAGGTGCCAAGCAGCCTATGTTTGATAAAGCACTGGATGTCAAGAACCTGCACCAGCCAGAAATCAGACAGACAAGAGGCAGGAATCACCACACAGTGATGACAGCTACTGAGCACAGGTAGGGGTTGGGTGTGAGCACAGAACCAAGCCTGCTCAGGACACTCCCGTTTCTTCAAAAGTAAATTTAAAAAACACAACAAAAAACCAACCCCAAACCCATTCCAAACTACCCCTCGCCCTCAAATACCACAATCCACCAGCTATTTTCCTGCACTTAGAGGTGAGGCTTTGCACTATTTAAAGCCTATCTGACTTGCCTACTAGGCAAGCACAGTGGCACAGAAAAACCCCTAAATTTGGTGCAAGAGTGCTGAACTTAAAGGATTGCCTTGATGGAAGGCCATGGTGGTGCAAGGCCAGCACACTGCTGGATACCCTCTGAGAGTTGTCAGGACTGTAAATGCTCCAAGAGCAGCACAAGAGCTGACTCTCCCTGAGCCAGATCCATGCAGGATGCACCAGATGAAGGAAGCACAGCACTGGCAGGAGTAAAGTCTGAGCACCTCTTGCCTGTGCCAGATCAAGTACTCAATGAGTTCAGCCCTGGCCCCACAAAACACAGTGATAATGCTAAATAAACACAGCGAGGATTTAATTTCTTGCCCAAAGCCTTTCTTCAAAACTGATGTTCTTAACACAAAATGCATGCCCAAAGTGAAGAAGAAAATGTTATCTAAAAGGGAGTGAGTGGGAGATACAGGAGATGCTCAGTTTTTGAAGGGCACTGGACTCATTTTAGCAGCAGCCACGGCATTTGTTGTGTGGGTGATATATGTAAAATTTTAAATTAATTATTTTAGTAATGCTCCCCTACATGATTTCTCAGACTGCAATGTATTTTATACTTCAGGCCATGGTAGGCTTTATAATTAACTACTTTCTGGAGCCATTTTAATTATTTTTCCCCCCCAACACCATTATTTCCAAATGAATAGAGAACTAACATTAAATAGCTTTCTAAATAGAGAGCTGCAGGAATCTACTCTTGTAGGATAAAGCACTTGGAATCACTACCCTAGCAATGCCCCCGAAAAGGTTTAAGCAGCTGACAGGAAATACGTTGCCAAAGGGAAACCTCGGACACTAACAGGGCATGCATGTCCCCAGATGAGTCAGAATTTTTCTTCATGGAAAAGGAAAGCTACTGTGGTTTTGGCTGCTGCCGTGGATCCAAATATCCTCATCCTGAATTCTCCTTTTCTTTTCTCTGTTGTCTGGGTCTTCCTCTTAAAGCCAGCATACTAGAGCTGGAATGAAAAGATTCGAACCAAGCTCTGCGCCTCTGACTGGGGTGACTCAGCCTTCCAGATGCTCCATCCCAGAGCTCTCAGCAGGCTGTGGGACATGCAGGAGCCCAGGATGGCCCTGCCTTCCCCCTGGGAACAGCTGCCCTCTGTAATGGACAGGCACAATTCTATCTACAGAGGCTACAGAGAGACACTGGCAGAAAGGCAAAACCACTTAGAAAACATCCTCCTCTCCTGAGCATCCCCCGTTCCTCCACTGACAACACCCTTGTCGACAAAAATGGGAAGATCTTTTTGGTTGTTTGGTTTTACAAGGTTCAAAACTTCAAGCAGCCCAAATATGGGGCTGGAGAATGGTAGCACTGGGCTCAGGACTGGTTGTTCAGGGCAGGAGGTGCTTCCCTGACAGCAAAACTCACAGCTTTACCATCAAACTACAGCTTTAAAGAGAACAATGCACTCCTGCTGTAAAAGGACTGTATGAAGAACAATAAAGCCACTCTTCCCATCCTAGTCTTCTGCTGTTGACAATGCCCTTTTGAACGGTCAAAATTATATTTTCTCTTACACGTTCATGCTTTCTAATTTAAACACAAGGCGCCTCCTATACTTCACAGAAAAGACATCAGATTGAAAGTAAATGCAGAAAGCTAAAATGTAGTTAAAATAAGTACCTTTTTAAAGTTTTAGATGGCTGCTTTCACAGCTACAAGGAAAACAAATATTGATGCTTAAAATCTTAATGGTTATGAGCCACATTTTTATATTTCTCAGTGGCGGTGGTGTTAAAAACATTAAGGTCAGTTCACTATTAGCAAATGGAATAGTACAAAAATTTGGGACTATGTTGAGTATCTTTTAAAATAGTACTGAAGAGGGTTTTCTATCACTGGCAGTGCATTACTTAGCCATCACCACGGTATTCTGTTAGTGGTAGGATTTTATTAGCTGTATTGTACTATTAGCTTATTGGAGGGGAGGCCTGAATTTTTTGTAATGTCACACCTTCATTTACAAACATTGTGTAGTTGAAGTATGACCACAAATCTCCTGCTTCAAAGGCTTTGCAAGAGTGTATTCCTAAAATGCCTGCCTAACTTCATGGAGATATTGCTCTTATTTTGAAACAAAAGAAAACCTGCACGTTAATCCCAATTACATTGCTACAGGAACCTTATTTACAGTATGATTAAAAAATGGTCCTTTCTCACAGCCTCATTAAATCTAAGCCTCATTTAACTACTAGGACATTTTTACAATGGGTTTACCGACATACTATGATAAATGTCTGTATAACATCCTTCAACAATAGCCCTGACTACAGCCATAACCACAATGTGTATAAACACTGCATCAGCTCTAACAATGTGCTGTCCTGAATAGTAGGAAGTGAAGTACTACTAAACACATTTTTACTAAGCCCCACATCTCCAAACCTGTGTTTTGCTATAGTTTGTTTTTTTGGGTTTTTTTTTTGTTTTGTTTTTTTTTGTTTCTCTTTTCTTTTGGGGAGCTGCTTTGTTTTGCCTCCTCAGTGGGAAAAGAAACGTTCTCCTTAAAACTGCGAGAATTAAGATGTTAAATTTTTCAAATATTACAGGGCCCTTTGAAATTCTGACCTAGGCAGAAAGGTTTCCTGAAATTTGATTCTTTAGAGATAAAAGGGTTGGCAGCCAGATGAAAGCAGCCCTACCCTTTTTTCCATGTCAGAGAAATGAATGGAAAGGCTTATGAATACATGTAACTCACCCATTCAGGAGCCACGCTGGTGCCTATTTGTCCTGAAATATCAGTGTTAGGTTACTGTGCAAAGCAACATCCCTGCAAGCCGGCATCGACTCCATCCACAGGAACAATGAGGGCCACAATAAGGATTTTGGAGATTTAACAAACTTTTCAAACTTCAAGGCAAGGCAAGGAATTAAAAGATATTTCTGTGGGAATCATGCTTTCAAAACACCTCTATAAATGGTTATCCACTGTAACTTACTCCTGCAAGGCACAGCGATCAGGACTACTAGAATTGTACAACAAACTAAAACCCAACAGGCTCAAATGCTTTCCTCTTCATGGCTGGCCTCTGATTTAATTTCACATCAAATGATATCGCAAAGCTGGACATGGTAAACCTACAGTATTTTCACTGGAGACTAGGGTCTGACATTCTGTCTAAATGAAATTTCCCAGTTGTCCCAAACACTTTTTATCTTATTTCCATGCTAGCAGTTTGAAATGTCATTATGCATTGCCACAATGACAGATGAGCAAAGGCACAAGAAAGCAACAGAGCTGCTTTCTCCACTGAACCATGCCTGGCAAATGTGAAAATTCACTTTTGCCCCTGGCTCCTGGCTCACTCCCAGGTATTGATGGTAACAGGGGGAACCTCTGTAACCTGACTTCACACAGGTTGAAATATAGAGCATGAGATAAGAAATCTTAGTATGTATGTACATATATATATATATATATATATATATATATATATATGTATATATGTATATATGTATATATGTATATATGTATATATGTATATATGTATATATGTATATATGTATATATGTATAATATATATATATACACACTCTCATGATTAGAAAACACCACTAAGGGTCAAATCTTGCAAATATTTTTTACTTTATTACCACAGGTTATCAGATACTGACAGCAATAAACACCCTGGGATACAGGAGATTAAGTCACATGGCCATAATACATATTTTATGTGGATTAATAGACTGAGACCTAGACGGGAGTGGTAAAAAAATAAACATCCTTCAGAAAACATTTTTGTAGGAGATGATGCCTCATGCTCACAGGGATTTCAGAACCTACAGACATCCCTTCAGTGACAGTGGGGAGGAGACCACAGTAGCATTTCTCACTGCTCTAACTTACGTATTTCTATCAACTCCAGTGAATTGTTCTAAGAGTGACTTCAAGACCAAACTGTGAACTAGGGTTTCTCTCTGCTAAACCACCTTTTTCTGCTATAGTGAAATAATAATCTTCTGCCTCTAAAAGGCAACTCCTTTATATAGGCTTGCTCATGTCATAGAGCTGACAACCAGCAGAAGAAAAATAGATGGGGTTATATTACCAATTAACACCTGGATATTGCTTACTCTCTCCCATTTGAGTCTCCGCTCACTCTGCCACTCCTGTTTGCCTCACCTCACCAGACAGGCAGAGCTGCCACTCCCTGCAGTGACTCCTCCTGTGTGGTGCTGAAGGGAGCAGGGAGCATTGGTATGCAGCAACCTCCACCCAGGAACACCCCGCGCTGGGATCAGCGTGTGTGAAATACTGATCTCACCCCAGTCAGGACTCAAAATTTCACCCATGATTTATTTTTCAATAAGTCATTTCTTGCTGTCGTGCTCTTTGATATTGCTTTGCTTCTGAGAGCACAGAAGATATGAAAAGGTGCATTTCTATTAGCAGCATCCACTTTAAAACTTCGCATGCTACTGTCTTTATAAGGCCCTGCTGCCTTCCATTCTCTAATAGGAGCTGTTACTCAACCTTCTCCTGCCTTTATCATCAGAAGAAATCATTTTGACTAGCACTATAAAACCCAGAGGTTGGCATGATGTCTTTTATAACATTAGGAAACAAACTTTTTAGTAGAAGGTAGAGTAAAAATCAAGTTCTGCACCATATTTTGGCTACATTCCCCTGAAGAAGTTAATCTATACAATTCTTCCCTTTAAAAGTACAAAACCGAGGCCCCAGATGGCCAGAATTTTCCATGACTGAGATGATACGACTGAGTTATACCATATTTTGGGGATATACTTTCAGAGCATAGTGGGATCCATCTGAAATCTTCCTCTTCCAGGGATGCAGGACATTTACAGCTGCCCTCTGGAGACACATTGCCAGAGCCATTTCCTTAGCTCACTATTCCCTTGCTACAAAAAAAAAAAAAAAAAAAAAAAAAAAAAAAAAAAAAAAAAAAAAAGCAGCAAAGAAAAGACTACTGGGATGATGACTTCAGTTTATACAATACTCCAGTGGTAAAAAGAACTTCCTCAGAAAGTTCTCATTCAGGAGGAATGAACAAAGTACTCTTTAAAAACCAAGCAGAAAACTAGAGGAACAGCCTCGACATCTCCTACATACAAAGCCAGTGCCTCTATGCATGTATGCAGAAACACACTTATATGCAACAGAGTCCATATATTTTTTCATATCTACCTATATACATATACAGACAAGAGGCTGCATAATATGCTATGTGATTGCAATCAAGCAGTGAAATCAGCATGATGATTTGGCCCCTTGAAGTAGTCTGACACACTTTACATATGGAAACATACAAGCCCTACCAAACTTTGTTTATCAGATTGTTACAGAAGCTCAACTTCTGCCTGCAAATAAGAATTTATAGAAGGGAGAGAAGTATTGACTGTTGTGGCTCTGCCCAGTTGCTTAATTGCAACACGTATTTGGCCAGATGAATTAGGCAAATGTCTAAAACACGAGCAATGGCTGTCAGCCATTTTTCCACAGTGTTTAACATTTTGCAATGCTTAAACCACTTTCATGATGCTCTTACAGAGGTAATGCATCAGGACCAAATATGACCTGTTTTCATTAGCTACAGTGCATGCAAGTCTATTAACACTGGAGCTAAATTCAGCTGTTCAGAAGTTAAATGTTTGGTGCAAGGCAGTTTCCTTGGCTCCCACGTGGACAACAGAGAGAAATCCTTTTTGCAAAGGGTACAATTAGTTCACAGGCTACTGCATAAAGCAGCTGGGGTGGATTGCAGGTGCTGCTCTTGGTCTCCTTTAATGAAAATAGGGAGCTGAGCAACTCTTGCTTAGTTTCACCCTGTAACTTTTAAATTAAAAAAAAATAAAAAAATCAAGCATTCAACCCCAAATTTACTGTACCTTAAGGGACATCATACATTATATAAAATAAAGCTTCTGCAAAAATGTGGTGAGATAGGTGTTTGTTCACATGAGCAAGCACATATATATACAGCACATAAAATCTGACACCTAAATATATATATATATATATATCTCAACTTCTGGCAATATTGAAAACCCTTCAGCATCTTTCTTATGTGCAATGCTTATAAGAAGGCAACTGTGATACTGCTTTTAAACTGTTTTAGCAAGGGCCCCTGACAAGCTTCACATAAAATATTCAGCATGGATGCTTTCAAGTCCACACAGTCTAACTTAAAAAGCTCTCTTCTTCAACCCACATTATAAATAGGTTTATTATAAAGGTGGAGTGTGGATTAGATGTTTCCCTTACCCTTCCCAAAGCATGATTGTATTGGGCTACATCACAAGCTGAAATTGAAAACCAATTTCTTTTCAAATTAAAATCATTTATTGAATGTTTTGATAGGTTTTAAGAAATTCAGAGGAATTTCATACTGTTTCAAATAGTTGTGTTTACATCTCCACCAAGTAACTGTATGGCTGAAAAGCAGTCAGAATTACAAGGGTACTCTATTAATTTAGTCCTCGAGTATGAAACTTAATTGCCCACGCCTTTTTCAGAAAGAATTTGTCTTCCAAAGTAACTTCTGAAATTACATCCTCTTTACAGAACTGAGGAGCTAATGCTACTGATTTCAGAGGGAGCTGACTTTCATCCTCAATCTTTTCTTTTTTGTCTGCATAATGAACCAATAACCTGCTCAATGTAAGGAAGTTCTTTAGATAATACACTGAAATGCTGAAAACCATGGAGAGCACAGCATCCACGTGACTTTGCAGATGATAGCTGCAAGGAAGGACCCTTTGTAGGCATAAAGGAAAAGCCTTTTCCAAATTCTTGGAGACTCCAATATATTTTTCTGAGCTGTTTAGATGCCCAAGCTGGCATCAAGATGGAGACATGATTGAGCCTGCTTGCTGTATTTCACAATGTAAATCTGCAGTCCTGAGTCAGGCAGAATTCCAAGTACAGTATTTAATTTTTTCTCATCTGTTGTCTAAGAACTTCAGGATCAAACACATGATTTAAAGCCTGCTGAGATCAGTGGGAAAATCCTATTGGCTTCAATGAGCTTTGGATGAGACTCAGAGGACCACAATCAGGAAGGGACGAAAAATGCATCTAGTGAGTTCTAGGCCAATTTTGTAGCTCAGCACCAAAACTTCTGGTCATCTTAGGTTTTTTTTCTCAATCTTTCTACCTTTCAATCCCAAACTTTACAAATCAAGACATTTTCTTTATTCAAAAATCTAGTGCCTCTCTTCTGCTCTCCTTCTCCCATCTTCTCTATTTGGTACATTTGGGAATTTTATCATTGACAAAAGATCTCACGATAAAATAGAGACCAATAACACTTTTAACTTCTTCTAGTGTTATGCAAAGATATTTTAACTGCTGCTGAACTCAAGCTATAGGAAATGGGGATTTCAAAGTGAACATGGTACAGTCATTGAAATATTTCCTATAAATATTTTAGATTATAATTCTATTCTTCCCAAAGAGAAAATGACTTAATTACCAGGGGCTTCTGCTCACAGTATTCATGGGAGCAGATATACTTTTTAGCATATTTAAAGATACTAAATTATGAAAAGCAGTTCACATAGGGTAATTATTTGATAGTTCATTATGATGAACAGTACATTTATTTATAATAAGTGCCATGTTTTATAGCATGATACCAAAATTAGATACACTTCATAGCCAAAAGGGTCTCCTTTGACACTACCAGAGTGAAAACCCGTGCAGCCTGTTAGCACAGTTCTGTTCAGATCCAGACACACTTCCCTTTGCAGCATCCACACTGCACAGCCACTGCAATCCATCCCCTGGCCCAAAGCCCCCTGGGTCAGTGTGCTGCTGTCTTGCAAGAGCTAGGTTTGCTGTGCACATGGGTAAATACGCTTGCCATTCTCCGTGTTTTATAATCTACCATTTAACCTTAAGGCATGTCTTTACCAAAACCTCTACAGGCACAATGGCTTTCTTTAGCTGGAAAACACCAGGCACACAAGGCAAGGTTTATATAAGGTTTTAACTTTTGCTTGACTGCAAAATATATCAAAACAGTCTCCCTGTTTATCCTGGGGAGGGAACAACGTTCCTCTGTCTTCTCATCCCAGATCTGAAAGTCATTTAAAGAGACTGAGAATTCATCCCCCGCTAAAATGAGGAGAGGTCTGCCCAACGATTTAAAGTGCATCAAGATTTAATTGAGGTGAATATTGACAAGTCATTTACTGCAGAGTCATTGCAAAACACATTTCATTAATGACAATGATACTAAAACATTGGAAATCCATAAAGGCGGAATCAGAACGACTAGACAAAATGCTCACAGAAGTCAATGGAAAGCTCTGGACTCCACTTTGCTTATAAAGTAACACCTGTTTTAGAGGCAGTAAAATTTTACACAAGGGATTAGTGGCATGTTACCTATTATTTACATAAAATCCCCATTAAAAAATGTAAAAAGAGTAGATATGAATAGTGAAAACACAGCAAGGGACCGGAAGGAGACCCAAGACCCAATGGTGTTTCCGCCAACACCATTACTGACACTCATTCAGGGGAGCTGCTTGCAACAGATGAAATTCTTAACACCACAATTTGCAGGGCAGACTCATCTGCCTACTTTCAGCAACCCCATTGCATATTTGAGAAATCAAGCACAGAAACCACAGCATGCAGACTTGACTTGGAGTAGTAGCACCAGCCTTTCCCCCCTGCACAGCTCCCCAGGCACAGTGTGTGTGTGTCTGGCCAGCAGCCACGGAGCAGCAGCAGAACACAGATCTTGCGCTCAGAGCCCGGGGAGCTCCCTGTGCTGCTCTGCTGCCTTCAAGGCAGCTGTTTTAAGGAATCACCACGCTAATGAAAAAAAATCTAGTGGCTGGGACAGAATATCAAGATGAGCAGTTTCTTTTCCTTTGCAAAGTTTGCCCTTTCTTGTCAGCTTTTTCTGAAATAAAAATGAATTCGCCTAAAGTATAACCACTAGAGTGAGGTGAGAAGAAAGAGCAATATTATTAGGACCAAAGTGAAAGCTGTAATATGAAAGTCACAACCCCCTCCACCCCCACTATTTATTCCAACTAGAATAATATCTTTGCTCAAGCTGATATTCACCTTCTTGTCACTTGAAGAGAAAAAAAAAGTCAGACCAACTTTTAAATGAACTTACATACCACACCTCCAGAAATGATTAATGCCTCTTGAAAGGATAGTTAAGAACAGCAACAAAAGAAAAACCTAGATTACTGTAAATGGGCAGAATTTCTTCCTGACCTAACCTTAGACAGAAAGATTTAATTGCCCATGTTGTAAGGTCAGCTGCTACAAAATTCTGATTATCTAAGGTTTTCATTGCACAATTCAGCATGATGCTTCTGTTTGAAAGGCCAGTGCCTATGAAGGAATCACACAATTAACTAGGTTGGAAAAGGGCTTTGAGTTCGTTGAGTCCTAGCTATGGCCACCTCAAACACCACCTCACCAACCAGACCATGGCACTGAGTGCCATATCCAGCTTTTTCTCCAACACCTCCAGGGATGGTGACTCTCCCTGGGCAGCCCATTCCAGTGCCCATTCACCCTTTCTGTGAAGAAATTTCCCCTAATATACAGCCTAAACTTCCCCTGATGCAGCTTCAGGTAGGGTGAAAAACACAGAGACCTTCCATTACAGAAATAAAAGAAGCAAACAAGAAAAAGTGTGAGAAATCCCTGGGGAAGACTGAACTGCAGTGCCTGCTTGCTGTCAGCCCCAATGGACTGAATTCATCAGCACCAGCACCATCCATGTCCCGGAGCTGCCTCCGACTGCAGAGAGCACTGCAGCTTTCCAGAAGCTGCCCCCGGACACAAGTCCATGGTGCTAATCTCTGCTGGCATTAGCTGTGTTCTAGAAAGCATCACAGAGCTCCAGAAGCAGGGGAATACTGAATTTTAGCCTGCTGTGTGTGCAGGGTTTGCTTGCAGTGAGTGGTGTGGCTCACTATTACTTGTTGCAGGTTTCACTACTCATGGTGGGAGAATGCTGGTGCCTCTTTTATTGCTTGAAAAAGGCATTCAGTCTCCAAAAATATTTTAAACTTTAGTGATTGGTTGCTTTCTTGGACAAATTATTTTAAATAAGTTCCCATGGAAAAGGATGTTTTGGAATACACAATTAGAATAAGTAACAGCTAAAATTAAAAAAATAAGGTGGTGCCCCATTCAAAATCTTCAGCACGTTGCTGGTTCTCAGATTGTGTAGCTAAATATAAACCCAAGGTTTCACAATGCAGGGAGAAAAGACTAAAGTAAGTAGAAAAGTAGCTTGACACGTGGCTTTTCTTCACAGACGTGCAGCAGAAATTAAGATTCAAAAAATAAACAGTGGTAGCGAGAAAACTTACATTTCTGATTTAATTCACGTGGGTTTTTGTTTTGAGTTTTTACATAACAAATTCTAGTTTGTTTTAAGTTATGGACAGCTAATTGTTTTTAACATTTACCCTGAAGATGTAACTACCCACATGAAGTCTACACTTACAATAATATAATAAAAACATTAATATCAAAAAAAAAAAGCAACATTTACTTGTTCCTAAAATTAAGAGTCAAGCCACTTAACTGAAAAGTCTTCAAATAAACTCTTAGAGTTACAGTTTGCTGGAAAAAATTTTACAGAATTAATTTGTGCTTTTCTAGAAGATAATACATTTTTCATTTTAGTTCATATAAGTAGTACATACTAATGTTTGAGTAAAATGAAAAGGAAAAATCCCCAAAAACCCGGGAATCAGAAAAGGAAAATGTACCACCTACAATTTATGAATAAAAACAAAGTATAAAACATTATGCCCATTATCTCTGTAATCTCAAAAGACTGGCTTGACCAGGAACAATAGATTAGTTTAAAAAGCAGAGACAAAGGTAATATTTGTCTTATAAGATAAAGTTTGCTGCAATGAACTTTTCCTTATGCATTTACAAGTCCTAAGCTGCTTTCATTCTGGTAAAAAAATGCATTTTAAAACATTCTCTGTGTTCATTTATAAATTAATTCTAATAATTTGCATCAAAAGACAGCTGGAATCCATGAAAAAAAAGAGATTAAAAAGCATAATTCATCACTTTATAATAAGCAAATATTTAAGTGAATATACAAAAAAAGAGCAAAAATATTAACGCATTATATTTTATGCTGCTGCTTAAATAAGTCAGCAGCATACCATCCCCGAGTTTAAAAAAAATGACACATTGCCAACTATTGACACTGAATTTTCTTCACACAAATAATCGCCTGTAGATTTTTAAGAAGTAAAATAGCAAAAAACAGGAGCTCAATTAATCACAAAAACCACTTAATGCTTGCCCCATCCCACCCTGTAAAAAAGCAAGAACTCTTCCTTTCCCGAACAGCAGCATTCATTTCCGTCTGCTGCCGAGGTTTTTCTCTGGGCAATGCTGCCTGCCTCACCTTTGTGCAGCTCCTCTGCGGTGCCATCCCAGGCTGCACTTCCCACAGCGTGCCCTTGCTCTGCACCTCAGCCCTGTTTATCCACCTTATCAGCTCAGGAAGAAATTTGGGCAAAACTCTTCCTCTGGTCACCGATATCTCTGGGAACCGAACCCATTAAGATATCTGTGACCCCTACTCATGCTATTTTAACTGTCTGTTGTACAGGAAGGAACTGATAAAAATAGGATTACAATGCCCTTACAGATGAACTAGCAGGAGGCTTGATTGTGATTGATGTCTGGATAAATATACAATAACAGGCGCTACATTTCAACACGGCTTCTGAAAGAAGGTAAGAAGCAGTGTCAGTTTTCACTGCCTGGACTGCAGGACTCTTTGCTTATATACCTGATAAGTGCTTTTCACTGAAGATTGAATCTTCTACTCTTAGTCTGACTTTAAATAAAGAGCAGGAGGTGGTTATTTGTAGGTAGGAACAAATATTCATATTATTTTGTGAGATACAAAGGTGCATTTCTTCCCACAGCTGCTCACGTGTGGCCCACCTTAAATTCCTCTGAAGTCCCAATATCTTCCCCACAGATAATCAATGCCAAGGTGAGTGTATTTTGAAAAAAATATGGGAAACAGCTGTGTGGGGGAAAAAATGGGCTGGAATTGGAGTTTGGGGTGGGGAGAGGAAGGCTGGGATTGTCCACATCTTTGTCAACTCATCTGTGCCTCGGGGGATGAAGTTTTCAGCAGTCAATCAGGCAGAGGCTTAGCCCAGGAACAGTTTCTGCAGGAAGGGCACATGAGCCCATCATTGCTGGGGTTGGACAGCAGCAGGAGAGCACAGTGTTTCCATGTCAGATGGCTTTCCCTGACTCCATTTACTTCAGTACAGACTGAAGACTGTCTGCATTCTTTCAGCCTTTCTTAATAAACTAAGTCTTAATGAGTGATGCCTTTACCACCCAAACCAGAAATTTCAGGAAGTAAACTCAGAGTCGAGTTTTTATTAGCCTTCCTCTTTTGGAGAAGAGGGCTTCAAGTGTCCTGAAATCACACGTTATCAGCTCCCACTTCAAGTAACACAGCTATCTATTCCACTTCAACAGTATCTCAAATACGCCCCTTCTTATCCTGCAAAAAATAGACACCTACTTAGCTTTCCAGTGCAATGATCCAGCCAAGCACCCCAGCAAGTACACAGACTTCAAGGGGGCAAACACCCCCTCTGGCTCCTTTGAAATCATTCAAGGAGGAAAGGCTTGCATTTGCTCAGGACCTTGCTGGATCACCTTGCTAAAAATAAGTTAACAACAATACTCTTTCAAAGTACTTTCAAAGTGTTTCATGTGCTGAAACCGCTGTCTCAATGGCAATCATGTAACTGTTACTAGCCTTATTTTGTAGATGGAGAAATTAAACAAAGAAGCCAGTTATTTCCTGCACCTTGTACAGTGAGATGGTGCCAGAGCTGGGACTCCCCTTTCCCTGCCCCTCATCCACATGCTCCACCCTTCTGGCACTCACATGTTTCTCCTCACTGAAGGCACAGTCACAGCATGCACAGCAGCTGCTGAGAAGTCTGCAAATAAACCTTAAAAATTCAGTTCCACCTCTTACTACAGTCTGTCCCAATTAATGTACATCACACACCAAAATTAGTCCAACCCCCTGCAATGAGCAGGGACACCTTCAACAGGTTGCTCAGGGCCCCATCCAAGCTGGCTTTGAGTATTTACAGAGATGAGGCATCTGCCACATCTCTGGGCAACCTGTACCAATGTTTCACTACACTCCAAGGGCCACCACTGGCTATTGATTATTAGCAGATCTTGCTGAAGCAATAATTCTATTCTGAAGTCATCATTCAACAAGACAGTAAATCCTATTTTGGTGCACCTGACACTAGAACTCCATCAAGCCCCTGAACCCCAAACCAAAGCACTGCAGCAATGAGGTGCAAAGCATTTACCCAGTATAAACTGGCCAGTTCAAAATTTGGAGCACACACTTCCCAACTGTACTCTGGAGAATGAAACAGAGACCCAGTTGACTTGGAGGAAGCTGTGTTAAGGGGTAATATGGCAGAGCTCAGGGTCAGTATGACTGTGAAACTGAGACTAAGTGGTGCTCCAACCTCCCTTCCTCTCCCCAGTTCCTGTGGTGTTGAAATGCTTGCAGGGTGACATCAAAATCACTGTGTTTAAAGTTATTAAAGGCAGCATCTCACTGCTTAGGGAAAGGGAAGAAATCCTGGCTCCACGTGGTCAGCAATGCCTGGGCACAGCAGCACTGCTCAGACTGCAGAGCTGCCCAGCCCTCACCAGGCAGGAGGCAGTGACAAGCGCTCTGGTTTTGTGCTCCTGTAGAGCTCTGGATTAGCACAGACCTAAATCAGGCCTCTGACCCACATTTTAACACCTTTTCTTATCCCAGATGATGATTCAGAGGTGATTTGCAGAGCAGGCCATTCCAACCAAGGTGGCATAAACAAGTTCTCCACACTACAATTTATAGAGTAAAAACTGGGTTTTGCACAGAGTTTTTAAAATCAAGCCAAACATAGTAAGAGGAAGTGAAATCTCACAAGATTGGTTTCATTCAATTGCTGGATGGCACAACTTGTTATTCAAGTTTATACTGATGCACACAATGAAGTTGTGAAGTGCAAAATTTTTCCTATTCCACTTTAAATATCTTTGAATTTAAATGAAATACAAATTCAGTGTGCTGTTAAACAATTGATACACCCCCCCAAATTTCACAGCAAGCACTTAACCCACGTTGAACTTAAGCAAACAGATAAATCTTACAAATTTCACAAGGATGAAAGTGTGCACTTAAAATAAGGACAAGAGTTTTTACTATTGCTTTTGCAAGCACATATATAAAGTTTCAAATAAATGTGCATACTAATATATGTATATAAATTACAAAATAACAAAATGACAACTGCAGACAAACAAGCAGTAGACTATTCAAATTGTCAACAGACAATTGAAATACTGGCAGAACAATTCCATCTATAGTAGCTTTGTATTTAAAATCAAATCCTGGACAAGCAGTGAGGAGCATGGCACCGATCAGTACACTGTGAATTACGGAGCAATACTGAGAATCCTCTCCTAGTAAGTCTAAATGCAGCACAGAATAAAATTATGGTGTAACTGGGGTGGGGGGTGGGTGGGGGTGGAGGAGGTGTAATTGCTCTAAGAAAGGAGAATTATAGCTACTCAGCTGCCAAGATCTCAAAATGCTCCAAAACTACAGCTCTATTTCATCACATTTAATTTTTGTACGTATATTAAATTCAGCCAAGTCAGTAGATTAAAATAATATAGTAGATTGTATCAACTCAGACTTTGGCAAAATGTGACACAAGCCCTTTTCAAAACCCTAAAATTGGCTTGCTTACAAGGACTATCACATGGCTGAATAGTGGCTAAAGGGCTATAAATAAATAGATTGCAGCAGCACAAGGGAGGTGCTAGCAGATTGCCACAGGGATTGGTATAAGGATCAGTTTTATTTAACATCTTTATTAATGATCTGGAAGAACGGGTAAACAGTGCATTAATTAAATTCACAGATTTCAATATAGTGAGAAGTGTTATAAACATGACAGTGGGGAAAGAAATTATGCCAAAGGAGGTTAGAAACACTGAGATAAGTAAGAAAAGGGGATTGCTGAAAAAAATGCAGGCTAATACATCTGAAGAGAATTGAAAACCACAGATAATCAGCGAGAAGAAGAAACCCAAACCTGTTAAGCTAAAATAAAAGGCCCAGGGGCAGCAGCTGACAGCAAATTATGCATGGGCTTGCAGCATGAATGAGGAAAAGAACAAGATGATCTGGGCTACACACGTGGCTGTACCACAACATTATGGAGCGATGCAAGCCTGGACTTCCTGCAGAAGCAGTGAAACACAGTCACCATCCTTCATGAGTGTTCCAAGCAGCCAAGGATCTCCCCTCATCATACAGCAGAGACAGAACAGAATTCTGCAGTTTGGTTCTAAGCCTCTTGTGAAAATTAGAAAAAAAATACCAAACCAGCCCACCCAATCAACCAACCAACCAAAACTCTATACTTTGGAATACCAGACACCTCACCAGAAATAACAAAGAGAAAAACAGAAAAATCTGAAAGGATTACAAGGACTGAGGGTATAAAATAAATGACACAAGGCTAGAAAAGGAACATCGTGAAGGGTACAAGAAATCTTAAGGCTCATTTCATCAAACACGGCACGATTTGTATTTTTTTTTAAATAAAATAAACATAGGAAGTATGTGAGCAGAATATCAGTTCCCATTAGTAACACCTTCACTACACCGAGGTACAATCTCAAAAAGAATTAACTGAAACTGCTTTTCTTCATTCATTAAAACTGGGCATAATATTCAAAAATACAGTGTAGGAGACAATCCTGCAATAGCAGAATGATTTAATAGGCCTTTTCCATCTCTAACTTCTAGGATTCCTTAAGAGACAATAAGCAGAGAGACAACCTTCTGCAAAATTAAATCACTGGGATTCTACTGGAGAATGAAAATTAAATCACAGCAAAGTATTTTCTTCTCTGTAAGCATTAGCATTAATCACATGCAAAAGTAAAATATTAGTTAATTTGATTCCCTGTGCCTTCCAGACTCTGGTCGAAATGAATCAATGCAGGAAGACTGATTTCTCGTAAGGAGGGAAAAAAAAAAAAAAAAAAAAAGGTAGAAATAGCTGGTGAAAATGAAATTACCAGAAGGAATTTAACTAGAGAAAACCATGTTAGAGCACATATTTCTTCTCTATTTCTAATAAAAACTCTATATGCAAAATTTCACAGCGGTGGCTTTGAAAAAGCGTTATCTAACTATGGCTAGAATTGGGACAAGTCACCTTGGACAAACAGTGCAAACTGTCCAAGTAACTAATTTAGGTGACTAAAACCTCTGAAAAATGGCTTTGCTCTCTGTCCCCTTCCAGTGGGTGGTCAGCCCTCTGCAACACCTTGGGCATGGCAAGGGACAAGGTGGCAGAGCACCAAAATGCCAGCTCCACCCACACAGCGAAGACTGGGCAGGATGGGTTTCCAAGGTACAACTCCATTGGGAAGCTCTTCTCCTGGCCTGCTATGAAAAACCTGGTTTGGGAAGCCCTTCTGCTGCCCTGCTGTGAAAAACCTGGTTTGGGAAGCCCTTCTGCTGCCCTGCTGTGAAATTGGGTGTGCACACGGCGCTGGCTTGGCCGCTTGCTGCGCAGCGTGTCCCCACAGCCTCTGTGTCACCCAGCAGGGAGGTGTCACACACCCCTTAAATCCGCTCCCTGGGCCACAACAGCCCAGACTGGACAAAACCACAACCTAGCCAAGCACTTTGTAGCTGGGGGCAGGCAGCACAAAGCCTTTCAAATTAGCAGCTAGATGAGGGCACGAAGCCGTAAGGGACCGGTTCTCAGCACAGCCAAAAAGAATTCACGTGCAGATGTCACTGGACATCAGGACTGGGCCAGTTTTGCAGAGGCTGGTAATTTCAGCTTGTGCCATGGAGAAATTGATGCATGTGCCATGGGAATACAGAAAAAATGGGCATGAGCACAGTGAGAGGCGAGCATAGCAGCTGAGACAGACCCTGCTGCCTTGGGGCCAGTGTTTTTTCCAGACAGACAGCAGTTCTTTGGTTCAGTGACAGACTTCATTGAGCTGGCTAAGGGGTACGTCATCAACATAACAAAAACTTGGAAAAAAAAATAAAGCCAAAGGAACAATTATGGAAAATAATAACTAGCGATCTGGTTTGTTTCTTTTGATACATTTTAAAACATGTACTTTCCTCCTACAGGCAAGAAATACTGCATATAATTACAAGAATAAATCATTACATTTTTATAGTTAGTAGTTTCTTCTACGATGAAACTAGATTAGTTTCTCACTACACACGCTGTTTATTGTTCAAATTTTATGGTAAGTTCTGATAACTGAAGTGTTACAAACAGTTCAGTTTGGGTTTGGGTTTTTCTTTCCTATTAAACCAGCTCTCAGATTATTCTTTTGTTATATACATATCTATTTCACAAAAACTCTCTGTATTTCTACCTATTGCAGAAAAATACACACTCTCTTAAATGACCCTCTGAATCTTATGGAGATAAACTTATCCCTCATATTCTTCAAAGAGTTTAAAACTTAGTCCCACCTATGAGCAAAGTTTGAATTTTAATCCTCACACTTATAACTGGGCAGGTTCTTCACATTCAAACCCAGGTAAGCAGTGGTTCTGCTGTGACAGGACCTGCCCTGCAACATGTAGCCACAAATGTCACTTACACAATTTCTACAGGACTGCAATTATTTCCCTCTAGTTTCCCCCTCCTTCAGCAACAAAATCAAGACGTAAACACAAAGGAAGTGCAGCAGACACCTCACTGATTTCACTGCCATTTAAGTCAACGCCAGCAGCTCTGTGCTGTGGGCTGATGAGGAAAGCACATTAAGCACTTGCAATAGAACATCCAAGTAGACCTGTTTTGCAGCCTGATTAATAGAAACAACCTCTGAGGACTAATCACAAGTCAAGCCCTGTTTTGTAGATTAATAGAACAAAGGCACAAGAGAATAGGGAAGGTTACAGGACTGGAATATAAATAAGAAAAGGTGTACATTCTAGGCAGATTGACTGCTAGTAATTATCAGCTAAAGGCACATCCTTACAACAAGGTCTTGCTGTTGTGTGCTAGAACAGCTCATTTCCAGATGAACCAGTCTATGTATCTCTGAATATTCTATCTCCAAAATCCACAAAACAATGACAAAACACTTCTCTGAAACAAATCATACCTTCATCTCAATCTTTCAGGGTCACTTAAACTTCTAGGTTGATATTAGGTGATCCTAAAGTCTGTAGCAACTATACTTTTCAGCCGTACATACGTGGATCAGAAATCCCATACTGGCACGTAGGGAATTGACTGTTACACAAACCCTGCAATATGGGACCAGATGCTAGAGCCCAGCAGAGGTGCCACATTCCCCATCTGGCCCTGCAAGCAGCTGTGCAGAGTGATCCAAACCTGGTTTACTCCATCATCTCCTAAGCTTTCCAAAACGTTCCACCTCTCCCAAAGTTCCACCTCTATACATGCAGCAATATAAGCTCTTGAACCCTATAAATCTAGAAGTTTATAAAAAAAGATCTGCAGGTTAGGCAGTGGAAGATGATCTTCCTTAAAATGGCACTTTGCAGATTTCTCAAGAAACACAGAACTTATGCTATATTCATAAAGAGAAGAAGGAGCCAAACTTACTAAAAACTGAAAAAACAAATTCAGTGAGGCATAACTTGAGATAACAGTGTTTTAGGGCATCCCATATTAAAAATGAGAACACTTCAGGACTACAGCTTTCAGACTAGCAACTCAGGTTGCCTTTCTCCTTTTACTTGCAGTGCAGGCCATGGAAGTGTCCCAAGCAGCCCAGATGGAACACCAAGAGAAGTGTTAAAGAGAACACCTTTCTTGAAATTTATTACATTCCCAGTTTTGAAAAAAAGATGCATTAAAATCTGTGCCAGAAAAAGGAGACTGAGAGACAGCCTTCCTTCTTACATAAAGCTTACTTTATATATTACTTATATAAAATTGCAGGCAATACACAACCATAAGTATATTCTCAAGGTATAAACCAATAAGCCTGACTCAAGCAATTAATACAGTTAGCAGCTGCAAATATCAGCTTTTGTCAGTGAGACACACTGATTCAGTTATGTACAAAAATAAACTGGCTTTCTGAACAACCAGACCCCACAACCTTCCTGCCAGCTCTACCCACCCTACAATGCAGCAAAACTGAAGGTGAGAGTTCTCCAGAAGTAGAGGACAGACAGGCTGGCAGATCTGCAGATACAAAACTCAAGTACTGGCATTATTTGCAAAATAAACATGATGGCTGAGTTGTCAGATGATTTCAAATCATCACGAGATCACTTCCTGGAAAGCATTATTCCCTTTGTCAAAGTAGCCACGGGCACAGGGTCAGTATGGAAGGCCAACAGCCAAGCACATCTGTTAAGGAATATTCTGTCAAGTGTTTATCTGAAATGCTGAAGAGGAGCACAGGACAGAACTCCCAGTGCTTTCTCCCAGGTACGCTGTGCACGCAGACTGGAAAATGATGTCCTTGGCCGTGCAGTATTAACTGAGGAGGCAGCAAAGGTGGTCTGGCTTGTGAGACCTCCTGACCTCACTAAGGGTCTGTGCAGTTCAGGCACATCTGTGAAGGAATAAGGATAAGCTGTTGGCATCTTCCTGCTTGCCAACCACTGCTTAAGCCTTCTCTGGGTGAGCATCACAAATGTGGCTCTCAGCCACGCTGAGATTTTGATATTTAGCTAGTAGTGTTAGAAATGTCAGCAATCCTCATATTTTACATGGACACAAACCACAATATAGACCAGCACCTAAATGTTTTAGAGGTTATAAATACCTACGGGTCTCATTGATTTCCAACTGAATCCATGAGTGTTGAGCACTTCTGAAATAAGGAGCAAGATCTATTCTACTGAACAGATTTTCATGAAAATCTGATGAATGTAGTTGTCACTCTTGACCTTTATGTCTATGCTCAGATTCACAATCAGTGGTCTCCTATTGAAAGTGCGTGTGCAATTTTTGCTTTATTTCATAGCTTCTGTGAATTACTTTAAGCATTTTATACACATGTCAGGGTAAAGTTAGCATTCTGATCAGTAAGTATTAGATAAATATGACCTTAATCATCTCGAAGACCATCATGAGAAATCCTACCCTTCACTGGGAGCTAACAAAATCTAGACTTACTTTTTGACATACTTTTGGATTTAAATAAAATAAAAAATGATTGCTTCTCCATTTCTATTGCATTTTATCACTGTCACATCACGTGAGCTCTACTTGTCAATTCTACCTGTGGTGTAAATTCTTCCACATTTTTTTCTGTTTGTCCCAAATAGATGAACTGTGAAACAAACCACTTGTAGATTGCATCTGTTTCACATACCCAACCACCTTCTTCCCTGTCACCTCCTCCATCCTAATTTCATTCATTTTACTTCCCAGGAAGCCGGGCTTCATCACATGGAACATTGCAAACACTGTTAATATCAAATGTCATCCCCCCACTTTCCTTAGTTTTACATCTGAGCTGATGTCATATGGTATGGCATGTTCCTTTGGTCAGCCTGGCTCAGCTCTCCCAGCTGGGTCCCCTTCCAAAACCTTGCCCAGGGAGGGGAGGGATGCTGGAGAAAACAGTGCCGATGCTGTAGCCAAAACACAGGTGTGTTATGAACACTCTTCCAGCTCCCAAGGCACTGGGAGGGTGCTGTGAGGAAACAAGCTCCACCTCAGCCAGACCCAACACAAACTGGGTGGGCGAGTCTATCTCTCACAGATATATCCCATGTGTGATCTCCTTACCCTGCAGCAAAAACTTGGTATCCCACCCAGTTCCTCAGTGGAGTCCTGGCTTCTCTGGCTCACCAGCTCTGCCAGAGAGCCCTGAACCCTCCTGCACTGTGCTCCAAGCAGCCACGCCCTGATTGCACTCACCCACACATCTTCCAGCAGGCTACTCTGCCTGTCACTCAAAAGCATCCACCTGCTCCCTAATTCTTCTTGCTTAGGGCATAGGGGAAATGAAGCAATGAAAGTAATGAGGCTTGAAGAGCATCACGCAATGCAAAATCCATTCTGATGTCAGCTCGTCAAAGCTGAAGCCCCTGTCTTACTTCTCCACTCTCCTGCCGTGAAGGTGGCTGTCCTAGAGCGAAGTAATTTTTCAGTTAACCTTAACAGCATGGTATTTTCAGCTTTGTCTTTCTTCCCTTCTGTACCAGACCACCACAAAGAGGTATGGTGCACTGCAGGTGAAAGGAAATGGAAAAGCAGGAGTCCTGAAGTGCAGAAGCTGCACAGGAGAATTTATTCAAGCAAGCCTCAGCACACTGCAAGGAGTCCAGCCCTGTGCAGAACGGCCTATCTTCAGATTTGGGTTAACTCTTGCCTTAACTCCTCTTTCCTAGCTCCCATTCTTTATGGGGCTTCAAACCCCCTCCCAAGACAAAGTCTGATACCACAGAGTTAAAAATGTCAGGAGTTTTGTAGTATTCTGTGTCCTACTCTTGGTAACTCCTCACTGGGTGTAGCCTGCTCCTTGCACATGAATGCCACAGTGACGACTGTGCTGTTCCAGTGTTCAGCTAAAGGAAAGCAAACTGCTTGTTCCTGGCAAGTAAAAACACACCCACCAAAGCAAAACTACAAGTATAAGCACAACTAGTCTATCAAAATGTCCTTCTGTTTGGGCAAACCATACTTCAACCTACAAATGAGGAGGCCACCATAATCAGCGCCCCAACACCACAGCTCATGCTCATTCTTGGCTCTGCTTTTTTTTGCACGGCAAAAAACTGAACTACAGGAAAACGGAGCAAGCATTAAAGACTCAGAGCAGATTTTCACAATCATTTGTTTGTACTGCTGTGGAAGAATTCAAATCCCTGTTTCCACACCAGGAAAGATTCAAAAGAGCTAGGAGAGCGACCATTTCATGTCTCGTTTAACTGGCTAGATTTCCACTCACAAATAGGCACTGTTTATTTGTTAACACTAGTAATGAATACTCTAAAGTTCTTATTCCTGCAGAAGTCAAGCCCAAAGAAAAAGATCAAGACTTCATGATCTGCCCCAGTGCCAGGATGCAGAGCTGTCCAAAGAATTAAAAAGGGCAGGTTAGCACAGCAGTATTAAAAATGACTTATGAGCGAGTGTATTTAAAATTACAATCATCCCACTCTCTATTAAAAAAAAAAAAAAAAAAAAAAAAGGAAGAAAAGAAGAAAGAAAGCTTTTAAAAGTAAACAGAACAATTTTTTACTTGGAAGTGAATCTGATATGAAGGAGACCAAAGAAAGATCAGCTACATTCCCAACAAGGCAAAAAATGTAAACAAACCACTGCAATTCTAGACCAAGGGGAATTCATTCTTCGATCCTAAACTGAGAGACCTGGTGGAGAAATGCCAAGAAAAATGAAACAGAAGCCTGCACCTTTAAACACAACCACGCTGCAGTGGTGGTGTGTTTGTTTAACACGCAGACAGGAGACTTCAGTCTTTGCCAGTAATTTTATCAGTTGCTGACTTCTACTGCATAAACAACAGAATTCCTGAAAAACTGGTGCAACACACAGAGTCCTGTCCAGTCTCCCCTGGTTTCTTCACCACTAAATAGCAAAGAAAAACTTTATTGCTGAATAGCCCAATTTCTATCCATCCTTTTTTTAGACACAAGCTAATTGCCAACTAAGACCATGAAAATAAAAGAAATGAGATCCATTTCAACCCATCAGTGTATCTGAATCCCATCATGTGAGCTGCCAATTGGTTTTCCAGTCCTCACGCTCAATATCTGCTGTTAATTTGCTTGCTATTTCAAGAACTTGAAGACTGTCAGCAAAATCCATGATGCATTACAAAACTTATAATTGGAAAGAAAAAACCCTCTGACACTTTTCTGACAGGATAAACAGAGAGCCTGAAAACACTGATCAGAACAAGGCAGAAGTACTAACTTAGAGATGCTTGTACTAAAATATCATTGTGAATGAAGCAGACCAAGAAACCGAGTCAGAGAAATAATTTTAAACTGATGTAAAATCATTTGATGAAACCCCAAATTTTACACTGGGCTAAAAAGAAAAGGAAAAGCTTGCACAAAACATTATTTTTAAAGGAGATGGCTGAACCTGTCTCTGCTTGCTTAAGGTTGCATTATCTATGCCAATTAAAACTTTGCTTCTGAAAAAGAGTTAAGGCACTTCCTCTAGAGTTACTAAAAAAAGCAAATGAAAGCCTTGGCTCCACAGACGTGAGTGATAGTGAGCTGTTTGTTCTTGACCTCTGGATCACCCTACAGATCAAATTCTTGGACATAGGAAAAACCCACTAGTATTCATTAAAAGCAACTGGGAGGCCAGCTTTGTGCTTCTGTTCTTGAGACCCGAACAAGCTACAACTTGACAAACGTGCAGGATATTGCTGAACAATGCTGCTGTTCCTGTCAGGGGGGAAGAGCTTTATTCCCAGCTTCATTCAGGAGGAATTAATTTTCATCACAATGATGCAAATCACAGATTTCAATCATCATTTAAATAATTGATTGTCATCTTTTACCTTTGTGGTGCTTTTCAGTTAACCCCATGAAGCTGTTTCTGTTAACCATTAACTTACATTGATTTATACTGAATTAGCTTTTGCACTACATATTTCTTCCTTCAAAAAGATACATATATCTCCAGGTACCTAAACAAATACATAAGCTGAAAGTCCCAGATCTCCAGCTTTACTTCTCATTCTGTTAGATACGAGTGGAATTTTTGCTCACTTACTTTCATAGGTAAAAATTATGTAAAGGATCGCTTTGGTACATTATTTTACACTTACAGCTTTTGGCATTTTATGTAAAATTTTTATGCAGAACAGAATTTAAAATCCATAAACAAGCCTATTGCCTCACTATTCATAAAACTAAGAATCACTAACTAATGCACACAAAGTACTTTCAATGCACACATCAGAATACTTTTTCTTTTCAACTAATTGTTGAAACAAACAAGTAAAACCCACGAAAGTTACCTTTAGAGCAAATCAGCAGAACAAAATAAAACAGTGAAAATTATTCTCCCTGAACAATTGTTTCTGTCAAAATGTGGTTTAAACAAATTCTGGCTCCAGTTAACTGCAGTTCTCTGGTGGTTTGAATGCTTTTAAAGCTTCATTAGAAAACATACATTGTGAGAATATTTGTATCCAAACGTCTACAGCATACTATGGTAAATTCAGCCCTTAGCATGAATGAACAATTTCAAATATAATTTTAAAAAACAACACCTATTTTAAAATAACATTTGATTTTAAGTAAAGCTTGCACTAATTCACTTATGCATATTCAGCTCCCAAAGCTGCAGTAAAAACAGACTGTCTCTCCTTACCCTTTCACAGATACACCAGTATGAGTTATGCTTATGTTTACTTCACAGAGGGAGTTTTAAGATTTAAAAATTCATAAATCCATCGCTGGTTTTATTTTCTGTCCTGTTTAACGAGAAACCTCAATCTCAAATTTCCCAAGGAGCAAACGTTTTCACTGGAATCTTACAGAATTTTTTACTGCATAAACTATCTATTATTTTCCCACCAAACAAGCCAGGTTCATAGGGCAAAGTCAGAAGGAAGAGAAAGGAGGGGAATGTTTTTGTGGATTGTTATCTATAGACCAAATGGAAAATCTTCAGCCATTTTGTTCCTTCAAGGTACATCAAAGAATCTCCTATTTAAGGTGTGAAAATGTCAGTTACATTCTTCACCTCAGAAAATGAGCAGAGCTCTGAATGTGATTTATGTCCCACCCTTGCACTTTTCTCTTTTAGGGGCTGATACTCTTCTTTTCAACTTCCCCTGCAGCTAATGCCATTTAATACCCTCAGAAGCATCAGGCTAAATTCAAATTTTCTGCTCCTTAGAGGCTGTTGTTATGCGCCACTGCACATTCCAATTGCAAATACACATGAATGCTCCCATGTATTGTAAGTTATTTTTTGCTCACAAATTCTGCTAAATTGTAAGTTAGGAGGCACTACTTGAATTCTCTTAGGTCTTTAGAAAGCTTTTAGATGTACCATGAGTAATAACAAGTAATGAATATGAACTGATATTTCTTTTCTGTATTTACACTGAGTTGGCAATTTACATTTTCTAGATAGATGACTTATAGCCAGCCTTCCCAGTACTCTGGCAATTACTTCTTAGAAACCCCTGACAGTTTGAAACCTCCAGAATCACATCTGTTATTCTTGGTTTGATCCCTCTTTTTTAAATTAAAACCAGTAGCTTTATCAGCAAATGAGATTTTTTTTTTCCCCCTCTGGAAACACTTACAAAACTGCACATAAATTGAACATGCCAACTTATCTCATGTTAGGGTTGGCACATCTTCTGGGTTAATGACCAGTGTTCCATTTCTGTGACAGAACTAATTGGGGTAAGGAGGCCATAAATACATACAAAGCCCCACAAATTCTCTTCCTTTGGGGTAATCTGAAGATTTATAGGAATAGAGTAAGATGTGATTGGAGGAGAGAGAGTATAAAAATTTAACAAGTGGTAAAATGCTTGTCTGATTATTCTGTCTCTGTTCGCAGGCACAGAACAAAATTAGAGCAGATTTTTCTAATATCTGATGGGACTTTTGCTTCCTCTGATAGACTGGCTAAAATACAAAAGACTAGTCAATTTTCACATTTTCTAGAAACTGTCATTATTTAAAAAAAAAAAGGTGGGAGAGGGCAGGGAAGAGAGAAAATGCATGGACAATACCACATGTCTGCTCTCAGCACAAACTGGCTGATTGAACGAAAAAGCTGTATTGAAAATGGTAGCCTCAACTCCACACCAACAGTTGCTCAAAACATGATTTGACAACAATTTTTGCCAACTAAACTCAAATGAAGTATCCTTCAAGAGAGAGAAGTCTGCACTTGCTTCGAGCTCAGTGTCAATTTCTAACAATCTAGCTTCATTTATCATGCATCACTAATCGGAAAAATCCAGTTATCAATGGATTATAGGAAAGATTAATTCAGGTTTGTCTTCCATGGCTAGGTCAGGCTACATATGCCATTCACTTTTTACAGCTAAGACAATTCAGTGCCTTGATGTGACATCCCTTAATATTCCAGAACAAACATTCTAAATCCATGTGTACACCTGCAAATTGAAAGAACTTCTAAATGCAGCTGGACACAAAAGGATGACAGCTTTCCATTATAGATTTGGGAAGGAAAAGAGGATAAAAAAGAACATGATATATTGCCAGTACATATAAATGCAAAAGTAAAGGTGCATCACATGGTTCTCCCTTTCAGAATACCAAACTCGCTCTCCTCCAGACTTGGATTCTGTGTTCTCCAGGTCTCTCCAGCAGTGCTGTAGGAAGCTGAGTTCAGGTAAATCTGATCCAAATGAATTTGAAAATATGCCTACACTTCCTAATCACTGGGTGGCTGCAGTGGCCCTCCAAGTCTGGTGCATACATACCAAAGAAGCTGAACACAATCTCAACCTTAGCAGCAAACCCTCCTCAGGTCCTCACCCTGCAGGCAAACCCACCTCACTACCCAAGCCTTATGTGCCCTGCCTTCTGTGCTGATATTACAAAAAAATTACTTTGAAATGTCTTCAGGAGATGATTCCTAACCTGAATTAAGATCATCTTTCCCAATTTGCTGATATTGCAGCATTTAGAGCATTACTTTTTTTTTTTTTTTTTTTTTTAGCAAAGCAATGTAAGGCTGATTTAAACTAGTAGCTAAAGGCTATGACTTAAAAGATTAGTAGCTCAAGTCAAGAATGGAAGATACAGAGCTAGATCACAATTTTCTACCTAGCACTAATGCATACAATATGTTCAGGAAAAAGCATTGTCAGAAGCATCAACGTGAGCGGTGTCACACGAATCACCAGGGTCTGCTGGCCAAAACAAAGGTGAGATGAAGGGGAAAATTTCTAATGCATGTATAGGTTTGTCCCATTTTCTGGTTCAACCCCTGTTATCCCTCCTTCCTTTCCTACTTTAAAGCAAGCCTGAGATCAAAAATAAGTTATAAGCTCATAATAAGCCCTTCTTATAGGTGTGCATAAATTAGCATCTCGGTACTTCTGCTGACAATTGAGAATGCCAAGCAACAGAATGATTATCACCATCACTCAAGTTCAGGTCTCTCTGGTAAAGCCTGAAAGGGCTGTGGCTGTTCTTAGCATGAGAATTTAGAAGAAGTGCTACCTAAGGCTCCACAGAAAGATGTCAGGCATCACAATTAAATGACATGTAGAAGAAACAAGGAAGAATCTCCTTAGCACAAAAGCGGGCAGCTATCTTTCCCGCATGACATGCTTGACACATGGGTGGAGTGAGACCAGAACTGGTTTGAAATTTTTGTTCTCACAACTTTACAAGCAAAAGAAAGCAATGCCTAGAACTGATCAAAAATAAGGCTTAAAGCACTTGCTGCCTTGTGCCCTTATGCTGTGTGGGTGTTAAATGCCACCACACTAATCTATTAGCATAGCAGATATAAATAGCTCAGCAGTATAGAATGTAATGGAGTTTCCCTAATACATCCCAAAATGCCACCACAGTTAATCCACAAGCAAGCACAGAGTTGATATTGACTGCACAGTTTAAGTGCATTCACCAAGCAGAATAGAAATAGTTACAGTTCCTTTTTGTCTTATTTCATACACATGGCTAAATAGAGATTATCTATCCAAAAAGAAAAGAAAAAAGAAAAGAAAAGCAACTGTTTCAGAATGGTTACAGCTAAGTCTGATGCTGTTCTGCAGGGCAATGCAACAAAGCAGCTTCATGCACGTTAAACAGGAATGATTCCTGCTGTGGTTCAAGTAATAAACAGGAAAGAAAGTTTAAATTGAGACTTACCATGGGGCACCATATATTCGGAATCCTTTAACTGTTACCTCTGAATCTTGTAAGTAAATACTATTTGTCAGGAGTGACTGAACATTGTCAAAGTCCTCTGGTTTCAATTTGGACACAGAGGGAAAGCGGTAGTAATCTTGTTTAACAAGGTCTGCCATGAATTCCTTATCAAATGTCAGTTCATGATTCCCAGCAATCACTATTTTATATTCATATGGTAGGTTTCCTGAAATAACAAAAAAGAGGACTTAATTAGCACATTTCCTCCCACAGCAGCGAGGCTGGCACAATAAGCAGACAGCTAGCAGTGACAGAGTGGAACCCCCGAGGCCGGTGTGCGTCTCCATGCTGGGCACAAGATACTGATGCTGCTCCTCCTCCACTCAGTGCAACGGGGTCAGGAATGCACAGGAACGGCACACAGAGCCTGTGCTGCACCACAAAACCAGCTCCAAAGCTGGCATAAAACACCACTGCTGGATTATTCACCTGAACGTGGCAATGAGGCCTTACTCCAGGTCAGGGCCTGCAGTCCCCAGGAGTGACCTCAGTCAGGAACCTGGGTGTCCCAGCAGGCAGGTGACCAGAGACTGCAGGATGCCTGCCAACTATGTCCTGAGAGCACCAAAGCACACTGCTGGGGCTGCTGCTTTTTAAATGATCTGGATTCATTTGTATTCCAGTGGCATTTATTCAAGACCTATTCCCCAAAGCTTTAATTCATTTGCAATGTACTTTTATATTATTATTATTTTTGTTATTATGTTTATGGCAGTATCTCATGTCTTGTAAAAAGCACACAAGTAGAAACAACCACAGAACTCAGCCAAATAAACTAGGAAAAGGAAAAGCTGGTTATTTCATTTACCATCAGAGTCAGAAGTAAAGAATTACATGTTTGCTCCCCTCAATTCAGGGGAGCTAATACCATTGTTTGGAAGAAGGCATGGATCATGCTCATGGAGGCAGATTTGTGGAGTTCAGAACAGATTTTCAAGCACTTGGTACCAGCAATCAGTGCCAGATCTTCCAAATAAACATACTGGGTGCTGAGCTCCCTTAAAAATACAGTCCCACACTGTGGTGTCTTCACAGAAGTTAGGCTCTTTTACAAAATCTGTCCCACTGTGTCTTGCCAAAAATCACTCATAAGATTGCATCAAAGCTAACAGCTACTGCCGTCCCAATAAGCTCGATTTCTTAGTCTCTCATCCTTCATTTTGGAGTTTATTGCTAATAATCATTTAGGAATGGTTGGGTTTCTTGTAGGGATTTTTGTGCAGTTTGTCCTTGTTTTTTTCATAATGCAGCAAAATGTATGTAGAAATCTATGGGTTCATCTTCCCATTCTGGAACTCACAACATCTGTCCCAGGGAAGACAGAATCAGACGTTACACATCTCTTGTGAGTACAGTTCTGCTAAAGAGAAGTGGCTTTGCTAGTTTAAAACTTGTCTTTCAACTTTTGAAACTGCTTGTGTTAGAGTTCTTTTTCTAGTAAGTCTCAGAGTAAAGCTATATAAAGTATATACAACAAGATTAACTTTTCCCCTAAATAAGGCTTACAGGGCAACCAGTCAAAACCCTCTGCTTTTTCAACATCTACAGCACAGAAACAGGAATTATGCAAGGTACGTGTGCAAACATCATCTTTACAAAATCAGTTCATTCTGGATAGAAAACCAAAAAGCTATAAATCCCTTGAAAAAACCAAGCAGACTATGTTTTCCATGGACACCAGACACCTCACGTCTGAACAAAATACAGCTTCTACATATTCATAACTCTCTGTGGTGCTGCATTAGAATAAAAGCTGGGGAGATGCAATAAATGCTCCTCTATAGTTTTTGACTCACTCCTTTCCCACTTTCCTCCCCTTACCCATCTCTACTACGTGCTGCTCTGCAATGCATCTTTATTTAAAAACTCTGTGTGGCATTTACCTACAATTCCTGCTCTCTGTGACTCCAGGGCACAAGATAAAATTGCTATTTTCTCTTCTCCCAGGAAACATAAAAGATACCACCAGCATGAAATTTGATACATTTGTCATAACTATCAATCCCCCAAAACAAGCTAGGTGTGATAATATTCTCAGAGAAGTAGGATGGAGAAGTTAAATTCAGGTTTCTGCTAAGTTACCAACATTTGCCTGTTTTAACACAGAAAACTCTTCATCTTACTTGATACATGTCCAAGCTTTACACTTTCATTTATTTTGATAGACTTGCAAACTAGCACTTTTTGCTGATATTATGCCTAATAAAGTCTGGAGCATTTTTGCTCCATATTTTTTCAACTTGACATTTTAAAAATAAGGGCTTGCTTTGAAGACACACACAACATGCAAAAGCAAACTAAGGTTTCTCCTTAGGAGAAACCCAGACAGTATTTCTTGCAATTGGTGTGAAGACAGCTGTTGATATTTTTAGGACTAAGGAGAT